>VMBQ01008121.1:0-40851 GCA_007657795.1 Dreissena rostriformis
GTCCTCTTTGAAAATTAATGTAATCACTCGCTATATAATATATCTTAACACTCGTAAATAAAAAACGATACTCTTCGAAGCAAAAACAGTACGGCCCTGTTAATTAACACACGTAGTATCAAAAGATAACCGTTAAAGTAAATACAAAAATTGAGCCCCGCTCTGTGAAAAGGGGGTTAATGGCATGTGCGTAAAGAGTTGTCCAAGTTTAGTCTGTGCAGTGCGCACAGGCTAATCATGGGCGACACTTTCCGCCTTAACTGGATTTTCGTCGAGAACAGTGTTCCTTTTAAACGAAAAATACAATAAAAGCGGAAAGTGCCGTCCCTGATTAGCCTGTGCGGACTGCACAGGCCCATCTGGGACGACACTTTACGCACATGCATGTAATTACACGTAGACAAAATACTTCTTTACCAACATCACAGAGGGTCTCTGATTTGCAGTGCACTTTACCATCCTTGTGAGATATGTGAAACGGTGTCGTAATTGAGGCCTCGTCGTTTGTTGCATGTGAAAACAATCAATTCTCTAAGAGGACTTTGGTTTAAACAATATTTATTCAGCTATTTAGCTATTCGTAGACAACATGTTAGCAATATAATACAATAACAAGAGCACCGCAGAGTTGCTATCTTCAATATTGCAAAAGTTATGTCCAATGTTTAGGTATTTGGACGAGGCGGACGTCGGACGACTGACGACGAGCTGGCTATGACAATACCTCGGGTTTTCTCCGAAAACAGCCGAGCTAAAAACAGACGTGCTACTTTTGACAAGACATGCTTAACATTTGGACTGTAAAGTATCATTTCACATAATTTAGAGAAAAAAAGCTCGAGGCTTATGCTATGTATCTCTTCTGTCAGTTGGAAGTGCTGCAGATAAGGTGTACACAAATAAGCATGTAGCTATTATGTATCCAATAAGATGACTTCCGTAGAAGTTATTTCGGTGCTTTGTAATGAATGAAATACACGCACACAATGTGATATTTGTATCATTATTGATCTTTTTAAGTGTAAAGACTGGTGGTTTCATCCTGACGCAACTGAACTCAAAACTGTTGTATACTTGTCAGTAAGGAGCCACCTTAAAATACCCTTTTTCTCCATTAAAATACATTTTCTTTCATTAAAATACCTTTTTGCTCACATCGACGGGAAAAACGAATCTCTTCAGCACAGAGTCATCGATCTCCTTAAACATTTCTTCCACTTTCGTCGAACTTAGATTCTGTAAAAAATATCATAAACTGATAAATTCCAACATTTTTATTCTTTATGTTTTATCTTTTTCCTATAATATTTATCATTAACAAAGAATTTATAAATATTTTTTCCGTCGAAGTTGGATTGTCAAAATTGGACTACTACTTATTACCAGTTTAGGACAAACTAAATCATTGTCCATCTTAATGCAATGGTTTTCAAACAGATTTGCAATCAAATAACATTTATTTACTAGATATCGATTCAGCAAAGTTAATAAGTACTGTACAGACATTTAATTTTACAGGAAAATGATCTTCAAGATCGTCTTGAGAAATTCGAAAATCAAATATTCATAGTTTACCATAAGGGGCTATTTTAACTTAACCAAAGTCATAACATAAACAGGAATGGGATTTATTTTTAAACGCCAACTTCAAAACTAAAAACTCATAACTTTAGTCTCTTATGTGCTCATTACACAATATTAGAAAAAATGCACCTTTAGATAATACGCATCGATGATTCCGGCGTCCTTGTGCCACACCAAATCCATCACAATTGTACCTACAGGGTATACAAAACGTTAGAAACAATTAAATGGTTGGCATAAATTTACAAAGCGCTAAAAATAATGTGGATGATATTAGCTTTCATATTTTGTGTTAAACTGATAAACAGTCATTGTCAGATAAAGAAACAAACGGCAAACGATTCTAAAAATCATCGTTGTCTCGAACAAAATAACTAAACTCTTTGAATTTGCTTAGGCTATAAGTTCCATCTTTATATTAGCTATTTTATATTAGCTATGACGTCAGGTACATGACGTCATCAATATGAATGACGTCATACGTACCGTTTTCCTCATACGCGTTCGCCGTATGGAATGTAAAGAACCCATCTGCCTCGTAGACGAAATCCTTGTTAAGTTGTTCTCCAGTCTGTTTGTGTATGATGCGAAATCGCGTCTAAAAGACAAAAACAACTACGTTAAAGGTCTCGAGTGTGTTACCGCAAATTTGTTATATATAAATGAATGCGAATTAAAACCCAACCTGCAAATTGATCTCTAGGTAACGCTTCAAAGACTTTTTCTGTGCAGTTTCCAGAATTAGAATGTTCACTCTTATAATAACAATAGCTGTGTTTGTGAAACACAATACCACCGGAAAAGCGTTATTTAAGAGAAAATTGTTAAGTCAAAGGCCCGTAACTTCGCCAAATATTAATGGACCGGTACTCGAACTTGATCTGTAAGTCATGCATGAAGACTCACACACGAAAAATCAGGTCAATATCTGCACGCGTTCGGAAAAAAAACACTCCGGAAACCGAATGCCGGGCGAACGGACAGGGTGACTGCTGTATGACACACTACCGGGGGCATACACAGACTTTTCTCACCTTCATATCTGGGTACCACTTAAAGGCGTCTGTCGCCGCGTATCCTAACGCAGGCTTTTTTACGTCCATGAGGAGTGGTTGTTGAATGATGATGATGTAGTTTTCCGTTATGCCGAAGCTATGGAAGTAATGCACGTGCGTCCAGTACGCAGACGGAATGAGGGCAACGACGTTTTGTTTCGCATCGAGCTTCGAATCAACGTCTTGATGATCTGTATTGAATTCCACGTATCTCGTTTATGTGTATGGTCACGTATCAACACGATCGTGAAGTTTTTTATTATGATTTAGCAATTTTGAAAAATACACAATAAATGAACTATAGTTGATAATTAGTTAATATGAGGCAAATATCATCAACACATTAAAGTGATATAATAGAAAAAAATCTTTACATTGAGCAAAACATATAACACCAACAAACCGGTTTTTCTAGGCATGCGCGTGACTGCAGTTGGCACTCCTTTCTCAAACACGTAACCGACGTTGTACACAGTACCATCTGTGTCGATATGCGCATGCGCGGTTGCCATGTCAACAGTTATCAGAATTTTTAAGTCAAGCTGCAACAATATATACATTATTTTTATTATTTTCTACATCATTACTTTCCGCTTAAACTGGATTTTCGGTGAGAAGAGACTTCCTATAAACGGAAAATACATAAAAGCGGAAAGTGTCGTCTCTGATTAGCATACGCGGACTGCACAGGCTAATCAGGGACGAACCTTTACTCACATGCATTAAGCCGAGTTTTTCTTAAACAAAGCTCATTTGAACATAGTGATGCATCCATGCGCAATGCATACCTTTTCCTTTCGGTCAAGTGTTTCAGGATCGATCTGGTTCCAATATCTGGTTTCTGTGACAGTTTGTCGTGGAAAGGTATAAAGTTCACGGACGTGTTGTCCGTCATATCTCTAGCCGAAAAGTACGTGAGGAACCTATGGAAGCAAACGTAGATTTGAGTCGCGCTGTGGGAAAATAGGGCTTAATGTATGTGCGTAAAGTGTCGTATTAGCCTGTGCAGTTCGTACAGGCTTATCAGGGACGACACTTTCCGCTTTTGTGGAATTTTTCGTTTAAAAGAAGTCTCTTTTTATCGAAAATCCAGTAAAGGCGGAAAGTGTCTTCCTTGAGTAGCCTGTGCGGACTGCTTAGGCTAATCTGGGACGATACTTAACGCACATGCATTAAGTCCCTTTTCCCAGAGCGCGACTGGTTTTTTTGAAATTCTATCAACATATCAACGTTTGTAGATAAATTGTTTATATGAAAGCAGAACGTGAGATGAAGCTTAGAATTATAGAAACATATAACAGTATACAAATACATTGAAAGGACATCATAGAGTATAACACAGGAGAGAGCGCATTAATAAGTTGAGAAAAGATCATTCATAGAAATATACAGAACAAAACACATTAAGACAAAATAAATGTTAATCAAAGCAGGAACACGGTTTTAAGGTTTAATTATTTGTAGAAAAAAAAGTAAATGGAGAAATAAACCTATACGCCATTATTATTAAATTACTGCAACATCACATTTGAAGTAGTTAATACCAACGTTTTGCTACTAACCGAATATGAAGTGCTGGAGCATAGCCAGTCTGTAAAATGAGCCTCGTTCTTAGAAAACTGGGCTAAATGCATGTGCGTAAAGTGTCGTCCTAGATAAGCTTGTGCAGTCCGCACAGGATAATCAGGGACGACAATTCCGCCTTAACTGGGTTTTCGCTTAGAAGACACTTCCTTTATACGAAACATTTCATAAAATCAGAAAGTATCGTCCGTGGTTAGCCGGTTCGGACTTCACAGGCTAATCTGGGACGACACTTTACGCACATGTATCAAGCCCAGTTTTTCCAGAACGCGACTCAAACTACATGTAAATACCGATTCTGAAGTGCTGAATCATGGCCAGACCGTCAAACAGATGATTGTAGGTGTAGTTCCCTACCTCGTACATGCCAGGTCCATTTCGGTACAGATCCCCGTGAACATAGGGCGGAATGGTACCTATACAGTCGATTGGTGTATAGCGGATTTTAGTGAGTAACGGGTAGGTTAAACGCATTTTGCAAAACACTTTAATTTATTTTTAGATGTATAGTTTTCAATTGGGGTTGTCCAATATGCATCATAACAACTGAAACTTTCCAAGAAATTTACAGTTGGAAAATAGTAAATTCAATAAGAGGAATTAAAAAAAAAATCTTTTTCATATGTAAATTGAAACAATCAGATAATTTTTATTAAAATCCATAAAAATGAGACGAAGTTGTTTATGTATGGTAACAAACCATTTAAACTCAATTACTAATTATAATGAGTAACTTCATAATTTTATTTAAATTTGCTAGTAAATTCCTCGTCAAGAGATTCAAATTTGAAAGAGATGGTGTCTGTTGTGTAAATGATTACATTATTTGTCCACATATCTATTGTAAACACACTTGAATTGTCAGTTCTCGCTTTTAATTAAAACAATTTCAATACTTGTGTGTGCAATTGTTATCAGATAGTATGCACAAATGATAAAATAATGCGCAGACAAATGTCTCTGTTGAAATCATGTCGTATCTTATTGGGAAAGTTTAAATGATTTTTATTATCTTCATTTATAATTCCAAAAGGGCTGCTTTTATCAAGTCAATGGTTGTTTAATTGTTTTACCTTTATTTCCCGGAGTTATCATAGTAACACAACTATGTTATTTAAACATATTTGGGATTGCAAATCATCGTAATGTACCTTGTCTGTACATTAATTATAGTATGTGCAATTCTTAAAGTAATTCAGTGCTAACTATTCATCTCTTTTTAGAGGAAGATGGGGAGGCTCCGTACACCGGCAAGAGGCAGTGAGAGCCCAGCTGTCACTAAGGCCAAGCAAATTAAGAAAAAACATTCACCCTCCAAACCGCTTCGGGCACAGTCAATTTGCATTGTTTCAGTTGATCAAATAGCTATGGGGTTTTGACTGTCCAAAGGATGAAATATTAAAAAGCATTGTTTATCAAGTAAATAAAAATGATATATCTAATTATTTAATGTGTTATATATGAGGATGATGTCAACACCATGTTTATTACAATTTTATTTTTGTTCTGACCATTATATCATTAGGAAACACAATACCTTAAAAGCAATGCATCTTATAATTATACATGTACATGTAATGTGAAACAAAATTATAGTTGCACAGGGTAAATGTTAAATTGCTTCAACAACAAGGTTGCAAATGTTTTGCATTTTTGTCACTGAACATGCAATGCCTTTTAGTAAACAAGTATTGCATTATTTGCTGTAACAGTTTTGCATTTTGATTAAGCCATGTAATAGTCGGATATATTCTAGTGGAAACAAAGAAATAGTATGGTATTAACAGGATGCAATTTGTGGGAAAAAACACGAAGATTAAAATTGCAACTTACAATAAAGATTATTCATTGAGTAAATGTAATATTTCCCTAGAGTATTGTGTCGAGAAATGAAAAAAACAATTTCACTTAATTGTTACATGTACTTTTGTCTTTGCAAATCTTTGAAAGCTGTTTAATGCATTTATAATATATATCTATGGTCTGTTATGCTAACCTGTGATCCTAGCATGGATTGTCTATGTTTTACCGTGTTTGTTAATTCAATCATTTTTGTCAATTAAACCTGATTGAATCTCATAATTGCTGTTTTTGCAGTTATAATGTTAATCTAGTATCTGTTGTGTTTGTCTGTGATCCTAGTAAATGATTCTCTGTGATAAACAGTATTTGTTTTGCCAATCATGTTTGTCCATTAAACCTTATGATCTCATAAAAATTGTTTGTTGTCAAATTTATTTATAACTTGAATTTAACAGTACATTCAAGTTATTTCAGCAAACATCTTTGTGATGATTATTATTTCGAATATATTTCAAAAACAAAATGCCATCACTGGTTAAAATTTACTGCATTATGACATATGTGTAGCTGTCTTTAGAAATCCCCTAGCACGTTATACGTGTAAGACCTAAGCGATCGAGTAATGGCTGATTCAGTGTACCATGAAATTCGCGCTGTAAGCAAATAATATTTGTCGAAAATATTTAGCCGCTTGCATGTTTCAATAGAAAGACATTTTCCTTTCGAGGTTTAATGGTTGAATTACTGACTGCATTCTGTATACGTTGAAATGAGACTCGGAGTCCTTAGCTATCCTTTATACACCAATCGATTGTATCGATGTTAGAACATGTTAATAACCTTTAATAATAAATGAGTTAAGTTTAAAAGTCTACACACATTTTAAATACATTGCATACATTGTTATTGCAAACAAGTGCCGATGTTAATAACAAAAGAAGCGTATTTAAATAGGCTAGTCCAAAAACATTTATAAACATTGTACACATTGATATTGCTAACAGGTGACCTTATTACAATACATTACCACGCGATCAAAATACACTTATTAATAACTTGCTTTTAGTTTATTCAGCGCTTTCTTTAAGTTTGTTTTCGCGCCAACGGTCTTAGCATTTTGATTAGCATCGGATAAGCAACACTAGTCGAAGAAAAGGGGTAAATATATGCAAAAAACTAGTGTCAAAGTGTTAAACATTCAATTTATGGCCTAGTTGTAACTTACATACAAACTTTAAAATCTAGTTGATTAGTTTTGTATTGTGGTATAATTTTTTAATAAGCCATTGTAAGTAGTTTGTTAGAAGTTTAAAAGTTTCTTATTAAATAAATTACCTTTGAAATAACATTGCAATCCTGTTATGTATATAAGTTGTTTACCTGGTCTTAAAGGACTATTGTAAAAATTAGCTCATCTAGTTTTGTATATTATCAGCATATCGTATTTTTGCTAGTTGTGTCATTGTATACCTGCAAAAAATAAGTTTTCAAATAACAATTTTTTACCTATAAACACAGAAATAGTTTAGTAATAAATGAGTTTTGTTCGCTTGGTTGTTCAGTTCATTATTCTATTTTCAGAATTTATGACAACAAGGCAGCAAATGTACGCAGACAAGAATTCACGATAATGACTACAATGCACATACACACCATTGAAAATAGATCTATATGTTTATACTGAGTGGACCGACATGTGAACGAACAGTTGTCTTAAACTACAAGAAACCTGCAAGTTCTAATAGTTTTGATGTTTCAAATAGCAATTTAATGTTTTAATGTTTTATCAAAGTTTCAAAGTTTATTGTTCAAACGTACAATAATTGGTTTATTATTCACGTTAAGACATACACATTTTAACAAAAAGATTATTAACATAACGCGAATCTTTATAAATACCAGAGGAAGAGATACGACATCTATATGTTTATGTTGATATCAAATCGATTAGACTGTCTAAATTGAGGGGAGTTACGTCCCCTTGTAACAAATGCGCATTTTCAATATTTAGAACTAAATTAAAGATGTTGCTGTTTAACTAAACTAGTTTTCTATTTTTCGATCAAGGCTACGTAATAGAAAAAGTATTTGCTCAAAGTTTTGATGTTCCTTCTGCCGTTTTTTTTTCCATAAATCATTTTTTTAACTGACTAATGACTAGAGCTTTGTATTATGTCTGTTTTCTAATGGGCATTAACAACACTAGTGTAGTTATATTTTCTTCGTTTCACTTGTTACACCTCATTTACTCTCAAAAATGAATATTTAATTCATTAATGTGTCAATTCATACTAAATAAGCTTTGTTTTAATCAATGTTTACGTTCATAAGACTGAACTTTTTTGTATTTAAATAGGTATGCAAAAAAACATGAGTGTTGGCAACTTGTAAGTCTGGGAATCCTAAAGTGTTCGGTAGTTTTTCTTTAACTTTGATTTTGGATGCAGAATAGGATCGATGAAGCAGATATGCGAAGAAAGAAGAGAACATCAAAATGTCGTATTACAGTTCTTAAACCTGAAGTATACAGTACAGTTGTCTAAATAATATTTTGTCCATAGCTAAAGCCAGCGCCTGAGCAATGGCTTCATTTTTCAATGGTGTAGAGAGTTGTTTCATTCAGTTGCCCATGTTTATATAGCATGTTATTTCCTTTAAGATAGGGAATGATACAATCTCAGTATGTCGACATAAAACACAGTTGATTTCATCGTATCATTCTTTTGTTTCCAAGGATTACTGAAGAGGTCACAAAAAGGCGAGCGGGAAATCATTATCCAGCCTTATGTAAAGCACACGAAGGGATACTTAATTATTTAATTTCATGTTTGTAGAGGATGTATTTTTTTAAGCTATATAAGCAGTCCTCGTAGTTTCCCAAAATATCGTTTCGCGTCGATACGACGCTTTATAAGTTGGACGGCCCCTTTAAAAAAAAATAAATGTTACACAAGAGGAAAAGCACTAGTTTTCAATTAATTAATCAATAAGTGTCAAAATTGCAATGCACTGATTCAGTGTTCAATACAAATATCACTATACACACGTTAAAAGCGTCAACTTATTGCACTGGTGTAAAACACACTGTAAGTGTCCAAATGCGCAATGTACGTTTTTTTTGATAGTTTACAAACGTGGTAATTAAACACAGTTGAAGTTAAAGTAAACAAAAATCCTTCGTTTAAGCACACTACGTCACTAGCCATAGGTCGCGAAAATGAATGACACGTTAAATAATACGCCTAGCACAGTCACAATACACCAAATCACAATTAAACGATATTTCTTGTACGTTAAAAAACAATATAGAAATATGTAAACGCCGACAGGACTTCTTAATCTCAAAACAATGTCACAAACGTATCCGAATTCTGAATAAGTTGCAATACTAAATTCTGAATCTAAACAATGTGGAAACATGTGAGAATCAAACGGGGAGATAATTTCATTCTATATTCTTCTAAAAGCGTTTCCGTTTTATGATTTCTCCATATGGTTATATACTCCATATATGGTTATATAAACATAGCATGCGCATTGGAAGTCTTTTTTTACTACTTATAAATATAGGGGCAATTTTTGTTGTCGCTCGGCAGGGACCAAAACACGTCTGCTAAAATCCAGAGCGTCTAGCTTAAAGCGATGTATTTCGTCACATTAATTACGTCACACGAGATACGTCATACATGTCGTAATCAGTTGAATGAAAATAAAAGTACGGAAAGCTGATTGTGTAATAAATTTAAGTGAAGGAACAAAATATAATGATATGTAGATCTAATATAAACGATTTTCAAAGCATTGTGCATGGGAATATAAACAGGGAAAAGTTGTATAGAACAGAAATTTTGCTATTTTTCAAAACTTCATACTTCATTTAATAGCAAAAACCTGTAATTCGAAAGCGAAATTCAAGCTTTTCTTGCTGAATAATATTATAAAGTTAATTAATAAAATTGTCATTAATTAGTTGAATTCATATTGGCTTTGTAATTGAGCTTCAGACAGCCGTATTGGCCTTCGGCCTGCGGCCTCGGGCCAATACGGCTGTCTTCAGCAACATTATAGAACACGTGCGTCAATACTGTGTATTTTAAGAGAAAATGATAGTTGTACATCATGTTTAAAATATTGGTTCATTAACAGATAATCATCATTCGAAATTGGTAAAATAATAAAGCGTGTGTAACGCTTTCCATCGTTAATTTGGAAAATACATAATAAAGCGATTAAGATAGCAGTTTTGTTAGTAAATTCATTTAATGACATTTTTTTAAAAATACGAAAGTATGTGACCCTTTCAGGTCAACATTTTATTTCCATTTTACAAACTTCGTTCCTATGTTCGCATATATCTTTTAAAACCTAAATAAAAAAAAAGAATATTGTTAAAATTTCAATTGTTTTTTTTTGTAAAGGTTTACTACAAAATGTTATAAGTTGCGTTTTTTCTATTGTTAACTTTTTGTTACGTGGCGCATTGGGTTAAATGCTTAATTCTAAACTGCATACGCTAAACGCTAAACGCCAAATGCTTTACCTAAAATTATATCGAAACTAACCACAGAATACTAGCTCTAATTAAAACGTTCAATGTTCAATTGCCTTCCAAGCGCCCACATACATCTCTCAAATGCGCATTTAAAGCATATGTAGTAGGAGTTTAATAATTTAAGGCACAAATATACAGAAAACGTTATTTTAAATCTACCAAACATCGGGCAAAACCAGACATGTTTAAATTGATATATTGGAATTTGTTCTTGCCCATGAACGCAGACGAAATCATTCCGCTCATCGCTAATGTAAAAAAAATAAAAAATAAAAAAATCAGTGTTTTGCTTCAACGATAAGCGTGTACGGTAAGCTTCGTTGTATTTGTTGTTTTATAAAAGAAAAAGGGACCGTATTGTAATTTTGCCAGTAGGATACGGGCAAGGCATTATTATCCTGCCATGTAATACTTAAAATTCTAACCCAATTTAGTTAGAATGTGATCAAATCTGCTGTGATACTGCTAGGAATTTTAGTACTGAATAGTATTGTCCATTCTTGAACATTGTTCAGATGGACCAGTAAGTGTCACTTAAAAGACATATTATTTCCACATGTAGACTTGACAATCATTATGATATAGGTGATTACTGTGATAATTATACAGAGCAGACTAGTGCATGAATTAATACCCCTGTAGCCAGTTGTATAAATCTTGATAACTCTTATTCAGCGGATAATATTTTGGTTATCTTCAATTCTATGATTTTTTTTTTTGAAGATATCCAAAAGTTATCCGCCGGATAAGAGTTATCCAGATATATACAATTGGCTCTTGGTATATTTTGGAGGAAAATGTCACCCAGTGTTGGGCTCGAACCCACGATCACTGAAACACTAGCACGACGCTCGATTTAGTGAGCAAACTAGGCGGCTGGTTTTTAGTTGTTCGCGCTATCTATGTTATCAGACCAAATCTAGCGTTGAATGTTTGGCTATAGCTATAAGGAACACTGATTATATATATATATTAACTTTATGTTAACTTTATTTTACGAAATATATTACGAAATTTATCTAGCGTTGAAATTTTGGCTATAGCTATAAGGAACACTGATTATATATATGTTCATTTTATTTTACGAAATATATTGCGAAATGTTTGTTGATTTTTGAGCGTTATAGAGGCTTTAAATAAATATTCATATTGAAAACACTTTATTGAAATGCCCTTATCATGATGGCGCCATAAATTAAAATACGTCTGAATATGTAATCAACCATATTAATCAACCATAGGCATTCAACAATTGAATGGCTGACATCGGACAATCCGGGTTCGCGCATAATGCATCCTCAGGCGCGGAAGGACTTCATGAACTTAGAAAAACAAACATTAGATAANTCATTAATATATTTATCAATTATTAAGTACTGAGGTAAATGGATCTTTAAGTGTATGCGACCTTAAAGATCCATTTACCTCAGTTCTTAATTATTGTGTTTTTTACGTCTTTATATTGTATCACTCTCGAAATTGTTTTTTGCATGTAAAACATTCCGGTAAATTAGCGAGAAAACACGAATGACAATCTCGAAACAAGGTCGTTTATCACTGAAATAGTTCCTTATGCCCTAAAAACTACATGTCGTTTGGGCTATTTTGATGCATCTTACAAATAATGCTTAAAAGAGAACACAATTGCAACCTCTGAAATAAAAATTAAATAGCGGACGACAGATGATAAAGCTATTGGAATACAATTATCTGCTTTCTATATAAAACTGTTATACATGATAACTTCTATTTACATAATTTGCATTTAGTTCATACGCATAGATTCTGTCGTTTATTTTGGAACAAATATTTGAATAAAAAGACTAATGACTAGAGATTGCTTTGATTTCTGTTTTTTTTAAGGGAAGATAACAACAGGTGTGTACTTATGAAGTCTTTTTCCCCACTTTTTACACATCATTTACTTTCATAAATGCATATATAGCAAGCAAGTTCGTTGAACTGATATCCCCCGCAAAATAAATTTTGTTTATGAATTGTTACACATCCATTGATATATGGTATAATCCTATAAAAATATTCAATTAGGGCTAGGGTTATATTGTTTATGCATTGTCATTCTCCTCATTTATATTTATACACCCATGCAGTTTCATGTTGGAATCTTGTGGTTTATCTGAGATAAAGCCATGAAAAGTTACATCATACAAAAACAACAAAGGGAAATAACTCTTATCTAAGAAAGTAAAGGGTAATGGTTCTTGTGCATGGCACTTCTTCCCATTCATTTCTACATACCCATGAAGTTTAATGTTCAAATCGTGTATCGTATCTGAGATATAGCCCTGAAAAGTTACAATATACAAAAACAACAAAGGGCAATAACTCTTATTTAAGAAAGTGAAGGGTTATGGTTCTTAAGCATGGCACTTATCCTCATTGATAGTAATACACCCATGAAGTTTCATGTTGGAGTATTTTATGGTATCTCCGATATAGACCTGAAAAGTTGCATCATAGAAAAACAGAGGGCAATAACTCTTATTTAAGAAAGTGTAGGGTTATGATTCTTGTGCATGACACTTGTCCTCATTGATATATATACACCTATAAAGTTTCATGTTGATATATTATATAATTTCTGAGATATAGCCCTTAAAGGCTTTGTGTCAGACGGACGGACTGACGGACGGAGAGACAGAATAACGGCCGGGCAACTCCATATCTTTATCCCTCCGCCTTTAGCGGGGGATGATAAGCTTCCATTATATCCATTAGTATAACATTAACGACTAATTTGCAAATGTTAAATATACAATAATAACTCACGCTTTACCACGAAAATTGCGGCTGTCGTATTATATATATATATATAAATATTTATGAAATCGATATAAATCACTTACCATTGATTTGCCATTCATCCAACTAATCTCAACTGCGTTCTTTTCACGAACAAACGAAAGCTCTATTTATATACGGTTAAACACCTGTTTTTTTTTGGTTTTTTTTTTAAATAAATGTATTTATGATCGTTACGCGAATGAATAAACTGGTTATCACGATTGTTTAAGGTGATAGATGTCCAGTGGTGCGGAAATCAAGATTCCCGGTCCACACATTTGTAGGTTTGGTCATTCGACAGGCAAGCAGAGTAGAGCGAAGACTGATTTAAATCGTTGTATTTATTTATGCTCTGTTTGTTTTGAGGTTAATATTATGTTTTATGTGTTTAAGTGAGTTTTATGAGAGCAGACGGATGACTTGAGATAGAAAGGGGCTTACCATGGGATTAACATGTTTAAAAAAAAAAAAGAAACTTAACGTTAACGATATAGTAACAGCTGATTATTTGAAGATTTCTCTAAAATTAGAGGTTTCAGGAGGTGATGAAGGCACTTAGACACCGGTCTTGAGCCATGGGTCTTGTTATTTCGCCCTGCCATAAAAACCTGAGCAGTAGGGTTGCGTATCCCGCTCGCGGTTAAACCTGAATCGTTCGTTACTACCGACTATTGTTTGGGGTGCACGTGAAGTCATATGCACTTCTCATAATTGGTGTAATGGATAAATCTTGAAACAGTCGCAGCTGCTTCTACCAAATAATGCTTCACTTTGTGCAGGAGGGATATGTTGTCAAAAGGGAAATTTTGAGTCAATTAGAATGTCGGTAAAATGTTGCATTTGCATTGACTGTATGGGGGGTTCTGTTTTAATTAAATTACAAGTTGAATTATTATGTTCATACACTACCATAGGATGACATATGCCTCCTTTTTCCACATTTTTCTTAACCTAAACGCAAAGGGTTTTTCCACATTTTTTAAAAACCTAAACGCAAAGTGTGACGGAATTTCACACGGACAGACAGACGGACAGTGCGATCACTATATGCCCACCTTCGGGTTTATAAACATGTCAACAAGAATAGTGTGTTGAAACATTGTCGTGCTATTTAGAGTGCATGATGATGCAAAGGATAACGTCCGTAGGTTGCCGTTAAGGTAAATTTAACATGTTTTTGAAGTTTATTCATTGCTTTTCTCAATTTGTCACGAACGACGTCGGTTTAGGGATGCACACCGATTGGCTGCGGAGAAAAGCACTTGTGTTAATGAAGGGGTGCATATGGACAAAAATTATTAAAGCCTCTGGGAGTCTGTTTATAACTTTATATGAACTAATATTCTCACCAGAGATTGGTAGGCATTTGACAGCTGTATCGTCGGGAAGAATACCATATCCTTAATCCGATGAACATTGGAGTCCCCAGCAATATGATTTACTACCGTCCTGTCTTGGGCACCTGAACAATAATAGGAAAACGCTTCCCGACAAAAAGCTGCATCCTGTTCAAAAGAGCCTACGTGGTTAATCTTATAATACTATAAACTGCAAGTCCAAATGACTACCTTAACACTACTATTGTCACAAGACTAGTAAAGACAACAAAATGTTGTCTTCAATGCTCTAATTACACAAAAAGAATATAAACAAAACTGGTAAATCACACTTAAAGGGGCCGCCCAATAGATTTTGGCATGTATTGAAGCATGTCATTAAATAGTTCTGACTTCCATAACTTAAAATGTCGCTTTTTATGATTTTTGACTGGCGCGACTTGTAAATACTATATAAACTCTTCGCCGAAGTTTCTTTAGCTAATCGTTAAAAACTTTAAATGCTTTATACTGATAAATTTAAACATTTGAACTAAAAATCTCCAGTAAGAAAACAAAAAAACAATTTAAAAAAAGGAAAAAAAGTAACCCTCAACAGGGCTCGAACCACTGACCCCTGGATTCCTGGAGTAAAAAGCTACCCTCCTATACCAGTCGACCATCCACGCTCATGTTTGTAGAGGATGTATTTTTTAGCTATATAAGCAAAACTCGTAGTTTCCCAAAATATCGTTTCGCGTCGATACGACGCTTTATCTGTTGGACGGCCCCTTTAAAGAAAAATAAATGGTACACAAGAGGAAAAGCACTAGTCTTCAATTAATTAATCAATACGTGTCAAAATTGCAATGCACTGGTGCAGTGTTCAATACAAATATCACTATACACACGTTAAAAGCGTCAACTTATTGCACTGGCGTAAAACACACTGTAAGTGTCCAAATGCGCAATGTACGTTATTTTTAATAGTTCACAAACGTGGTAATTAAACACAGTTGAAGTTAAAGTAAACAAAAATCCTTCGTTCAAGCACACTACGTCACTAGCCATAGGTCGAGAAAATGCATGACACGTTAAATAATACGCCACAGTCACAATACACCAAATCACAATTAAACGATATTTCTTGTACGTTAAAAAACAATATAGAAATATGTAAACGCCGACAGGACTTCTTAATCTCAAAACGATGTCACAAACGTTTTCAAATTCTGAATAAGTTGCAATACTAAATTCTGAATCTTAACAGTGTGGAAACATGTGAGAATCAAACGGAGAGATAATTTCATTTTATATTCTTCTAAAAGCGTTTCCGTTTAATGATTTCTCCATATGGTTATATACTCCATATATGGTTTATAAACATAGCATGCGCATTGGAAGTCTTTTTTTTTTACTACTTCTCCGCATAGGGGCAATTTTTGTTGTCGCTCGCCAAGGACCAAAACACGTTTGCTAAACTCCAGAGCGTCTAGCTTAAAGCGATGTATTTCGTCCCATAAATTACGTCACACGAGATACGTCATACATGTCGTAATCAGTTGAATGGAAATGAAAGAACTGAAAGCTGGTTGCGTAATAAATTTAAGTGAAGGAACAAAATATAATGATATGTAGATCTAATATAAACGATTTTCAAAGCATTGTGCATGGGAATATAAACAGGGAAAAGTTGTATAGAACATAAATTTTGCTATTTTTCAAAACTTCATACTTCATTTAATAGCAAAAACCTGTAATTCGAAAGCGAAATTCAAGCTTTTCTTGCTGAATAATATTATAAAGTTAATTTTTAAAATTGTCATTTATTAGTTGAATTCATATTGGCTTTGATATTGAGCTTCAGAAAGCCGTATTGGCCTTCGGCCTGCGGCCTCAGGCCAATACGGCTGTCTTCAGCTCAATAACAAAGCCAATATAAATTCAACTAATTAATAACATAATAGTATAATCATACTTTATTTACTTTGTTAACACTGTATGCTTTCTTTGTCCAAGTTTGGCCTTCTGGATTTATTGTTCAATAACACAAAACAACTATAAAACAAGAGGTCACGGGTTCGAACTCAAGGACACACATTACACATGCAACTTTATTTGAAATCGTTCCTTGTTATTATAAAAGTTGGAAACCTTTAAATTATAGCAGTTTTGTGAGTAAATTCATTAAATGACATTTTTCAAAAATACGAAAGTATGAGACCCTTTCAGGTCAAAATTTTATTTCCATTTTACATACTCCGTTCCTATGCTCGCATCTATATTTTAAAACCTTAATTAAAAGAAGAATATTGTTAAAATTTCAATTGTGTTTTTTTGTAAAGGTTTACTACAAAATTTTATTGTAAGTTGCGTTTTTTTCTATTGTTAACTTTTTGTAACGTGGCGCATTGGGTTAACTGCTTAATTTTAAACTGCATACGCTAAACGCTAAACGCTAAACGCCAAAGCTTTACCTAAAATTATATCGAAACTTACCAAAGAATACTAGCTCTAATTAAAACGTTCAATGTTCAATTGCCTTCCAAGCTCCTACATACATCTCTGAAATGCGCATTTAAAGCTTATGTAGTAGAAGTTTAAGGCACAAACATACAGAAAACGTTATTTTTAATCTACCAAACATCGGGCAAAACCAGACATTTTTAAATTGATATATTGGAATTTGTTCTTGCCCATGAACTCTTACGGCCATTAGAAATAAATATTGCTTGAGGTTCTCTTTCTCTTCATTGACCTTGTTTTATGCTTTGCGCTAACTGTGACAAATAAAACTACAGACAATCGAATTCTGAATTATAAGGACAAGTTCAGACAGAAATCAAACAATCAACCTGTAAGCTCTGTTTTTAACAATAATCATAAATTCAGCGTTGTTGAATTTCAGTCGTTCGCATGTCACCAAAACATTCAAGCGTTTTTCAAACTAATCAAGGTATCTCATTAATTGAGACGTTATTCATTCCTGCCGTTGCGTTTCTTTGCAAAATATATTTCACCACCCAGTTATGTCTGGTAGTGTAAATTTCGTTTGTTTTTTTATTTTCTTTATAAATGCTGAAAGTACTCACTGACTCGTCGATTCGTTAGCCTAATTGGATCGAACGCTACAAAATAGCATTCAAAGATAAACGTGTTTTCATCACTTCTTTCTAGGAAGTGGCATGTATGCTAATTTGCAATTTCTCCGAATTATAAATTCAATCAAATCGAAACAAAAAAGAGAAATCGATACACTGCGCTCACATCGATACACTGCGCTCACATTGATACACTGCGCTCACATCGATACACTGCGCTCACATCGATACACTGCGCTCATATCGATACACTGAGCTCACATTTTCTTTCCGCGAAACATTTTTTTAAACATGCTGAAACTCTATTATATATGCGTTGTTTTGCAAAAAGCTTTGTTATCGAAATATGTACTTTTAGATTAAAACTGACTATCTATAAAAGACTCGAAGTCTTCTAAAAACTTATAAGTGTTTCATGGCCAATAAGTCGGGCCTGTCAAATTGTATGTTTTTTCAGCATTTCTCTGGTTACCCGATTGCTACCGATGAATGCTGGAGTCTTCGGAGCTATTCGTGTCTGCGTGAAACATTGCTAAAATAATTTAATCGAAAAAATCAAAATCTTCCGGAAAAACTACTTATTCAGCATCTGTAAACACTCGAAATTAGATTTAGTAAAACTGAATATAGGAATCAATGTCTTACCAAATGTTTTTTCCAACAACCTTCGCAAAATTAAAATCAAAGCGCTGAAGGTACTGAATTTGTTCGCTATTGCATAATCTTAGAAGCAACTCAGTTTTCAAACTTATGATACAGATTTTATATCACAAGTTTGACATGAACACAACCCATTCAAATTTTAAAGAGTGTGTCTTTAAGCACAGGTTGAGTTGTGTGTGACTGTTTATTCTCATATTTATGTTACAGAGATAACTTAAACAATATAACAACAATATGTCTTTATTTTCACAATTGGTCTCTGCATTGGCAACCATCTTCAGAATTGTGGCTGCCT
The DNA here is from genome assembly GCA_007657795.1 of Dreissena rostriformis. NCBI lineage: Eukaryota > Metazoa > Mollusca > Bivalvia > Myida > Dreissenidae > Dreissena > Dreissena rostriformis. Next base: position 18,759 of record VMBQ01008121.1, read on the forward strand.
TGCTAAAGAATGAAAAGCCGATAATCATGTACATGTTGTGATATGTGTATCTATTTTCTTAAAATTATCGAGAAACAATTTTTCCCACATGACCGACTTTTAATGCAGCATTAAGCCCCGTTTTCCCTGAAAGCAGCCAATATGTACATATTTCAATGATACACTTACCAATGTCATCGCACAAGCTGATTTAAACACTAGACTGGCCAATATGTCAAACAAGCTATTAAACTTATTATTTACATGATTACAGGCTGTCGTCTGTTGTACCAGTTTAGTATAAACAGAAACGCTTTAAGCATTTGTCGACAGCTAAATTTGACTGGAGTTATCGACACAGGAAGTCATGGATTACGGGCCCTACCGTTGCTAAGGCATACTGAGTTGCAAAATTGCGTCTGAATTATTTGCGAGCTTCGCTCACAAATAAAAACAACGGATATCTAAGCACAAATCAAGTCCGACTTGCTCTCTCACTCTTAACCCATTTATGCCTAGTGGACTCTCCCATCCTTCTAAATTGGATCAATTAAATTCCATAATTAGGGATGTCTAGTATATTTATTTATATGTTTAGAATATTTCATACAGAAATTCCTTCAAGCAAACAGCGCAGACCCTGATGAGACGCCGCATCATGCGGCGTCCCATCTGGGTCTACGCTGTTTGCAAAGGCCTTTTTTCTAGACGCTAGGCATAAATGGGTTGATACGGAAAAAAAGCTATACGTTCATGAAACTGTCGTGATTCGATTACATAAAACAAACTCCGCAATTTTTCCGGTTGATTCTAATTTGAACTAAACACGGTTGATCAGTCGAGATACACTCCTAAAGGTCAGTGTAAATGTGCGGTCTTGATAAGCAGCCCTGCTCTTGGGCCGGTGACATTCATTCAGTCCACAACTTGTTTTATCGTCATGGGAGTAGTTTAAAAAACATAATAAACTTTAAAGTTCATGTACATTTAATTGTTTAGTACAGACAAAGTTAAGCGATACGTTGGGACATAAATTTCGAATACCTAATTTGTCACTAAATAGGTTGACAGACATCAGGTAAAGTACGACAACATTCTGTCTCAAGTTGTCGACGCAATGCATATTCAACACATGAGGTATACAATACACATTTGAGGACATATACAGAGCAACGTGGGGCATAGGTCTAAAAGATCGGTTAAAGTATTTCATTATTTTCTCTAACAAAACGATGATTTCGTCCTACCCAGTCATTTTATTACACACGAGAATGTTCGTTCTTATGCCACACGAAGTACGAATATACTTTACTTTGTAGCGTAATTCACAAGTAAGTCGTTGACTAGTTAGTTTCATTTTAATATTATGAAATCATACGTATAACGACGTATAACAAAAATTTACAAAAAGTTATACAACATGAATATTCATGTGCTGTTTTGTTTTCGGTTAATAATAATTTCCTGGTAAAAAATAAATATTTTCGAATTTACGAGTCAAAATGTAAGACTAAATTTTCCGTTAAAAAACCCAGTTTTTAATCCGAAATGAACTTGAATCAGGCGCGACTTCCTCACGGGAGCCCTGCTAATCTGCACTTAACTCCCTTAAACATAATTTAGCTTGCTTTATATACTGGAACACCAGACGTTTTTCGGACGGTGGTATAATAAAGCAAATACTGTCATGCAGGAACATATATAAATACCTAGTAAGTTGAATGATACAAGTCGGGCGGTTATACATTACTATCAATAAGTAAAAAGGTAAATAAGTTCATTTGCCGTCCCATTATGACAAATTTAACATGCAATTTTATTAAAGCCCGGACTATCATAATAATATGTCAATTTAAACAGTGAACAAGTGCAAAGAGACAACATCACGGATGTAAAATAGATACATTATCATCGGCTTCATCCCCTTGATATGTTATGGAGTACGAATTAATTGATGCAATCTATGCTGATTTTCTTAATTGAAGACTTAAGAAAAGGTTAAGGAGTGTGACTACGTGACAGCTAAATGGGTATACATGTTTGCATTGTAAATAATAACTTTACATGGATACATATGTTTAAGTTATATTTAATCACACCACCATCATCATCATGATTATCATCATCACCATCATAACGTTTTTATCATTTTATCACAAGCATATCATCGTATCATCATCACCATTATATTGCGTTCGGATTAATTGTCAAGGCAAATTTAAAGATGCTCAATCTAAAAAAATATAGAATTGCTATACAAATAAACGCATACTTGTCAAAGGATAATCATGTAAAATAAATATATATTTAAAAGATGTGAAGTTCTCTTATAACTTGAAGGTTTTATTGATTATTAATCTTGCCTTTCAAAAAGTCTGTTTGTTTACATTCCGCTGATTACCCGATTGCTGTCAACGAATGCCGTAGTCTTAGGAGCTTATCGTGTCTGCGCATATACGGACATATTTTCGGAAGTAGTCGTTAAAGAGGGCATTTAACATTTTATAAAACAAAGTAAGAAATCAGATTTTTGTCTTGCGAACGTATTTGTTCGCTTATTAAAAAAAAACAAATGTGTATATGGCCAGTAGTTATTTATTAATATTTCGTGGAACATTGCAAAATGTGTTTAGGGGACGAGATAAATCAACAAATTTCAGCAAATAAACAAATGTAACATTTTTAAAATACTGAATGGTTTTCTACAGTAATTGAAAGATATGCATTATGATACAAACGATTAAATAATTTACAACCCTTGGCATGTAAAATTAATGAATACTCGAGCTCCGGAACTCGTTTGTGTAAAAGTTCAATACCTCAAGAAGAAAAACGCCCCTATTATTGAATGAGATGTATAACATATGTAAAGTAAAACCCCGTTACTATTGCATCACGTGTCTTACAGATGTTAAGTAAATCTCGTTAACTTTTTTATAAAGTATCTTACAGATGTAAAGTAAAACTCCGTAACAATTACATAAAGTGTCTTACATATGTAAAAATGAGTGACGTTTCTATGAAGAAGTATATTCCGGATGTAAATGTACCTTTAGGTATTTAAAACAAAACGAAACAAGTTTTACAAAAATAAATATTGACACACGATTAATTATTGCATTATAGAGTTCATTATTGACTGTTGTAATTTGAAACTATACTAAACGGTTTTATACTCAAGTTGGCTATGATAAATTTATGGTAAAACGAACCTGTTCAAATACCCTTAGTATACTTGCATGCAAGCCATCGTTAGTAGATAGGAAAGGAGGGCGTTATTCAAATAAAACCTACTATGGATCCATAACTACCATTCGCAAATAATATCAGAATATGGCATAATGAAAGTAGATGTTCGCCGGATGGAAGCAACAATGCAATAATAAAATATGCATGCAAACTAAATAAGTTTGCAGAATATCAAAATCCCGTCGAAATCAAAAGAAGATAGTTTAATAATGAAAATTTGAAATATGCATGCACACTAAAATAGGTATAAACTATAATAAATGTTCAAACATTATTGAAAATTATAAATACATGATGTAAGTTCCCGGTACCCAAAGTAGGGGTAGATTGTAGGGAACAACAGTAGTACTTAAAGTACTCTGACACAAATGCTGAATAGATTGCATTGTATTGTATCTAGGTCGAAGTCAAAACAGATTGTGTTCTGTGAACAACAATTGCCCAAGACTTGTAGTACATCTTAAGCGAGCTCAATAAACTAAAATAAACTAGCCACACAGTGCCTTAATGTAATTTCGCAGTCTCATTAGGGGATACAGCAAACACTATCTAGTCAGGACATTAAACAGATAAATGGTCAGAATTTGAGCATAAATTCTGTTTTGTTTTCTATTATGTTTAAAAAAAAACTACGAAATACCATTTGGTACATGGAGTCTAACGTTGTAAATAGCAATTAGCCATGACTGTCTGGTGTTTGCAAACCAACTGATTGGAATATCGCAGTTGCCAGCGTCTTGCTGAAAGGACGAATGAAAGCACTTTCTGGTAATTTATTGGTAGGGAATGCGTTGTCCACGATGCGTTTATGAAATCCTGCTGGAAAGCGATGCTGGGCCTTTTACCGGAAGCGCGAGAGGACGTGGAGGATNATGGTTGAGATTGACCGTATTGTCATAAGAGAGGTCCAGTATCAATTTGAAGTGAATCGGTGTAGAAATAAAGAAGTAAATGTAAAATAACCTAAAAAAATGAGTGATAATTTCTGACGCGGCCCCACCCCAACCCCTATTACTTTTGACCAAGGGGTCAGATCAAAATTCCAAATAGTGAAGTGTCGCACATATGCTCATAGCTACCATGTGTGTAAGTTTCAAGGTTCTAGTGCTAATAGTGTAGGAGGAGATATTGGCAAGGACGGACGGACGGACGGACAGACAGACGGACAGACGGACGGCGGAGATCACCACAATATCCCCACTATCCTCAAAAAGTGTGGGGATAACTAAACACGGTTGTTCAGTCGAGATACAATCCTAAAGGTCAGTGTAAATGTGCGGTCTTGATAAGCAGCCCTGCTCTTTGGCCGGTGACATTCAAATGTTATTTTGACCTTAGAGATAAGAGTCGTGGTCTTACTCGTGAAATATTGTGATCTGTTTCATTCAGTCCACAACTTGTTTTATCGTCATGGGACTAGTTTAATAAACATAATAAACTTTAAAGTTCATGTACATTTAATTGTTTAGTACAGAACAAATTAAGCGATACGTTGGGACATAAATTTCGAATACCTAATTTGTCACTAAATAGGTTGACAGACATCAGGTAAAGTACGACAACATTCTTTCTCAAGTTGTCGACGCAATGCATATTCAACACATTAGGTATACAATAAAAATTTGAGGACATATACAGAGCAACGTGGGGCATAGGTCTAAAAGATCGGTTCAAGTATTTCATTATTTTCTCTAACAAAACGATGATTTCATCCTACCCATTCCTTTTATTACACACGAGAAAGTTTGTTCTTATGCCACACGAAGTACGAATTAACTTTACTTTGAAGCGTAATTCACAAGTCAGTCGTTGACTAGTTAATTTCATTTTAATATTATGAAATCATACGTATAACGACGTATAACAAAATTTAACAAAACGTAATTGAGTAATACAACATGAATATTCATTTGCTTTTTTGTTTTCGGTTAATAATAATTTCCTGATTAAAAAAATATGTTCGTATTTACGAGTCCAAATGGAAGCCTAAATTTTCCGTTAAAATACCCAGTTTTTAGTCTGAAATGAACTTGAATCAGGCGCGACTCCCTCACGGGAGCCCTGTTAATCTGCGCTAAACTCCCTTTAACATAATTAAGCTTGCTTTATATACTGATACACCAGACGTTTTTCGGACGGTGGTATAATAAAGCAAATACTGTCATGCAGAAACATATATAAATACCTAGTACGTTGCATGATACAAGTCGGGCGGCGGTTATACATTACTATCAATAAGTAAAAAGGTAAATAAGTTCATTTGCCGTCACATAATGACACATTTAACATGCACTTTTATTAAAGCCCGGACTATCATAATAATAATCTGTCAATTTAAACAGCGAACAGGTGCAAAGAGACAACATCACGGACGTAAAATAGATACAGTATCATCGGCTTCATCCCCTTGATATGTTATGGAGTACGAATCAATTAATGCAATCTATGCTGATTTTCTTAATTGAAGACTTAAGAAAATGTTAAGGAGTGTGACTACGTGACAGCTGAATGGGTATACATGTTTGCATTGTAAAAAATAACTTTACATGGATACATATGTTCAAATCATATTTTATCACACCACCATCATCATCATCATCATCATCATCATCATCACCATCATAACGTCTTTATCATATTATCACCAGCATATCTTCGTATCATCATCACCATTATATTGCGTGCGGATTAATTGTCAAGGCAAATTCAAAGATGCTCAATCTAAAAACATTTTAGAACAGCTAAGCAAATAAACGCATACTTGTCAAAGGATAATCATGTAAAATAAATATATATTTAAACGATTTGAAGTTCTCTTATAACTTGATTTTTTTTTTTATTATTAATCTGGCCTTTCAAAACGTCTGTTTGTTTACATTCCGCTGGTTACCCGATTGCTGTCAACGAATGCCGTAGTCTTCGGAGCTTATCGTGTCTGCGCATATACGGACATATTTCCGGAATAAGTCGTTAAAGAGGGCATTTAAAATTTTATTAAACAAAGTAAGAAATCAGATTTTTGTCTTGCGAACGTATTTGTTCGCTTATTAAAAAAACCCAAACAAATGTGTATATGGCCAGTAGTTATTTATTAATATTTCGTGGAACATTGCAAAATGTGTTTAGGGGACGAGATAAATCAACAAATTTCAGCAAATAAACAGAAATAGCATTTTTAAAATACTGAATGGTTTTCTACAGTAATTAAAAGATATGCATTAAAACGATTAAATAATTTACAACCCTCGACATGTAAAATTAATGAAAACTCGAGCTCCGGAAATCGTTTGTGTATGAGTTCAATACCTCAAGAAGTAAAACGCCCCTATTATTGAATGAGATGTATAACATATGTAAAGTAAAACCCCGTTAGTATTGCATCACGTGTCTTACAGATGTTAAGTAAATCTCGTTAACTTTTTTATAAAGTATCTTACAGATGTAAAGTAAAACTCCGTAACAATTACATAAAGTGTCTTACAGATGTAAAAATGAGTGACGTTTCTATGAAGAAGTATATTCCGGATGTAAATGCACCTTTAGGTATTTGAAACAAAATGAAACAAGTTTTACAAAAATAAATATTGACACACGATTAATTATTGCATTATAGGGTTCATAATTGACTGTTCTTATTTGAAACTATACTAAACGGTTTTATATTCATGTTGGCTATGATAAATTTATGGTAAAACGAACCTGTTCAAATACCCTTATTATACTTGCATGCAAGCCATCGTTATTAGATAGGAAAGGAGGGCGTTATTCAAATAAAACTTACTATGGATCCATAACTACCATTCGCAAATTATATCAGAATATGGCATAATGAAAGTAGATGTTCGCCGGATGGAAGCAACAATGCAGTAATAAAATATGCATGCAAACTAAATAAGTTTGCTGAATATCAAAATCCCGTCAAAATCAAAAGAAGATAGTTTAATAATAAAAATTTGAAATATGCATGCAAACTAAAATAGGTATAAACTATAAAAAGTGTTCAAACATTATTAAAAATTATGTATACATGATGTAAGTTCCCGGTACCCAAAGTAGGGGTAGATTGTAGGGAACAACAGTAGTACTTAAAGTTCTCTGACACAAATGCTGAATAGATTGCATTGTATTGTATCTAGGTCGAAGTCAAAACAGATTGTGTTCTGTGAACAACAATTGCCCAAGACTTGTAGTACATCTTAAGCGAGCTAAATAAACTAAAATAAACTAGCCACACAGTGCCTTAATGTAATTTCGCAGTCTCATTAACACTATCTAGTCAGGACATTAAACAGATAAATGGTCAGAATTTGAGCATAAATTCTGTTTTGTTTTCTATTATGTTTAAAAAAAAACTACGAAATACCATTTGGTACATGGAGTCTAACGTTGTAAATAGCAATTAGCCATGACTGTCTGGTGTTTGCAAACCAACTGATTGGAATATCGTAGTTGCCAGCGTCTTGCTGAAAGGACTAATGAAAGCACTTTCTGGTAATTTATTGGTAGGGAATGCGTTGTCCACGATGCGAATATGAAATTCCCCTGGAAAAGCGATGCTGGGCCTTTTATCGGAAGCGCGAGAGGACATGGAGGATACGCTTCAAGATTATGATTTTAAAACGGAATATCCACTCACGGAACTGCTTGTGTGTTTTGGTTTCTTCTTCATGTTAATCGTGGAACATCTTGCACATTTTTGCATCTCACCGAAATACGTTGAACCATCAAAGGAGGCGCATTTAGACCAAGAACACAAACAAGAATCATGCTAGACGAGTCTTTCGGGGGCATTAAAAACGCCGGTTACGAACAATCATCGGGCAAGGCTACAGACAAGTTCACCACCAACGCCACCACCAACAACAGAAGCGCTGCATATATCGGTCATTGTGGCACGAATTTAGGCAATTAAAACACTGAATCGACCGTCGCACAATCAGCCGCAATCGATTCCATGGAGACAGAAAAAGAAGGCGCAAAGCATTCAAAAATAAGGGGAATAGGCCCCATCATAACGCTGTCAACTCATATGATGTTTGACGGTCTCTCAATCGGCATGCTGACAGAGGCGTCGGAATTTTGGCAACTTCTGAAAGCAATTGCTACACAAATGGGCCTCGTTTTCTTCACGATTGGTCTTCAGTCCGTGGAAATGTTGTCCTCTGCGAAGAAAGCCGCGTGTGTGATAATTTACTTTGCCATTGTAAGCCCGATCGGCGTTCTTGTGGGTGAGACTATACATACTTCAAAAGACGCAACCGGTCGGGACACCGTGACGGCTGTTCTTCAAGGAATCGCCACGGGGACATTCCTATTCCTGACGTTCTTCGAGATTCTGTTACGTGAACTTGGTTCACATAACGCAACGCTGCTCAAAATTGTGTAGGTTCTTTGGCTCCGTATCTTTGGCATGCGTTCGTTTGCTCGCGGGATAAGGTTGACCATGAATCTGCGCATGCGCATTGCTTAGATATTGTATAAACAGGATTTTCAAGCTCATGGTTTTTGATCCTACTCAATCAGCTCTTAATTGACTCTACCATTGTTGTTTTCAACTAAAACTGATAAACTATATAATCAATGAACGATATATGTGTGTTTTAATGTGTTTGCATATGATTATATATTGTGAGACTTTTCATTTATAATTTATTTACTTTAATTCAGATTAACCTTATATTCAATAAGTACACGTTGTAATTGTAAGTTGTTTAGATTAAAGATCGTAATGTATAGAAATAGTATTTTAAATAGCTTGTATTTGTGTAATATGTTTTAAAAGTATACAGCGTATATTAACATAAATAGATATTGATTTCTGCTGTTAACTTTCATATATATCAATGTTGCATACTTTGATTTTGCTTGTTAGTCTCTTGATTCAGGAAATTTTGCTTTGATCAATTCATGTTGAATATGAACAATATTGAGAAATACATATTTCATGAGGTTATTTTTCTCTTCATTGACCTATTTCTATGCTTTGCTCTAACCGTGACTAATAAAAATACAGCCAATCGAATACTGTAATATAAAAGATAAATTCATACAGAAATCAAACAATGAACATGTAAAATCGTTCTTAAAACTGATCAAGATATCTCATTTATTGAGACGTTATTTATTCCTGCCGTTGCGTTTGTTTGCAACATATATTTTACCACCCATTAATGTCTGGTAGTGTTAATCTCGTTCGGATTGTATTTTCTTTACAATGCAGAAAGTACTCACTGACTTATAGATTCATTCGCCTAATTGGATCGAACGCTACAAAAAAGCCTTCAAAGATAAACGTGTTTCATCACTGCTCTCTAGGAAGTAACTTGTATGCTAATTTGCAATTTAAAATATTTTAAATTCAATTGAATCGAAATAAAAGAGAAATTGATTGACTGTGCACACATTTACTTCCTGCGAAACAACAATGTTGCTGAATCTGTAAAAAAAGCCTTGTTATGCAAATAAACGCATACTTATCGAAATATGTACTTTTAGATTATTAAAACTGACTATTTATAAAAGACTTGAAGTCATCTTAAAACGTATGATTTTTTCATGACAAATTAATCTGGCCTGTCAAAACGTCTGTTTCTTTGCTGTCGATGAATGCCGGAGTATTCCGAGCTCTCCGCGTCTTTGTGAAACATAGCCAAAATAATTGTTTTTGGAACGAGAAAAATCGAAAACTTTCGGAACAGATACAGATTCATCATCTTTAAACACTCGAAAGTAGATTTATTAAAACTGAATATAGGAATCAAGAACCAAGATCTTTTGACACTTTTCAGAAACAAAGGATATTTTAGCACAAATCAAATTCACATATAATTAATTTGGTAATTTGAAATTTAGATTATCACAATTCTTCAAAAATCTTAAATTAAATTATTATGACGATGTTTAGTTTATCGGGCTCCTAAACCGAAATCAGAGGATGGTCACATGACCTTGTCCACTGTTTATTACGTTTTAGTTAATAAGTACGTTTGTTTTTGCGCTAACCATACTATTAGATTCTTAAATAAATGAAAAAATAAAAACAGAAACAATGGACTTAAGGCTCTGAAATTCTGTAGGCTGGCTCTGTGACTCTTAATCCGGTTCGAGCCCCGGACAAATAGTGAAACTATCGTAATACGATAAAATATCACTAACTCCGCAATTTACTTTCCATGTTCATTGTAGCGGGAACTATACACGGTTGTACAGTCGAAATACATTCATATAGAGCAGTGTAAATGTGCGGTAACGGCAAGTCGCTCTCTTGACCGGTGACATTTACGTTTTACTGTGATCTCACTGATAAGTCAGGGTCATACTCGTGTAATATTTCCACCTGATTAAAGACCTCTGCCGGTTTCATCGTCATGTGAATAGTATAAAAAAGATTTGAACTTTTAAGGACATGTACTTTCAATTGTTTTTTACAGAAAAATAAAAACGATAAGTATGGACATACATTTTATTTAAGCCCTAACTTGTCACAGTGTAAATTGACATGCATTCGGGAAAGAATTAGTACTTCATTCCACACGCTGTCGACGCAATGCATATTCAATACATGATGTACGCAATTAACAGTTTAGGACATATACAGAGCAATGTGAGGCAAATGTCTCAATGAGCGGGAAATGTTTTCATAAATTTCTCTTACAAACTACGGTGATATCATCCTACAAGTTTAATACACATGAGAAAGTTCGATGCCCCACACATTACGCGATAACTTTGTATAGTAATTCACAACTAAGACGTTGACTTATTATGAATTCAGACCTAGATGGACCTATAACAAAATTTAACATAAAGTAATTCAGTGATAAAACTTCAATATTCGTTCACTGTTTGTTTTTAAGTAAATACAATTTTTCTGATAAAAATATTTTCGAATTTACGTAACGCCCAAACGTAAGCCTAAATTTTCCAATAAAATACCCAGTCTTTAATATGGACTGAACTTCGAACAGGCGTGACTCCCTGACGGGACGCCCTGTAAATGTGCTCTGAACTCCCTTGCAAAGTATTGTTCTTGCTTTATATACTGGAACACCAGACGGTTGTTGGACGGTTGTATAAGACAAGCAAATACTGTCCTGCAGAAATATATATAAATAAATACTTTGAATGATAAAAGTCGGACGGCTATACATCACCATTAATAATTAAATAGGTAAATAAGTTCATTGGCCGTCACATTATGACAAATTAAACACGCACTGTTGTTATAGTCCGCACTACCAGAATAACAATATACAATAATTCAAAGGCGTGTTATGTCAGAGGCACAATTTTACCCGACGTTATATCGGTTCTTAACCCTTTGCATGCTGGGATATTTGTCGTCTGCTAAAATGTCGTCTGCTAAATGTTTAAAATTAGCATTTTCTTTGATTTTTTTTTCAAAGAATAGTATCAGAATAGCAAACAGTTTGGATCCTGATGAGACGCCACGTTTGCAAAGGCCTTCAAAATCCGGTTCCAGCGCTCAAAGGGTTAAATATATCGGCGCATGCGCAATTACATACACACTATCATGTGCGCGTGTACAGCTTAAAAATCCCGCCTGGTTGTTAAAACTGCGGATTGAGTTTAAATGCATGTTCGCTGGTGCACGGAAGGGAAAAGCTTGATAGACTTGGTACCCAATTAGTCTATTATAGTGTACATATATAGACACGGTGCCTAAAACACCCATATAGACATCGTATAGAATGTACACAATAGACATGGTACTCAATGTACACATAAAGACATGATATCCTATGTTCACGTTTATCGATTTGTTATCCAATGTACATTATTGATATGGTTACCAGTGTACAAATATAGACATAATACCCAAAGTGCTTTTATGGACATGGCACCCAATGTACAAATATATACATGTAACACAATGTACAAATATAGACATGGTACCAAATATGTATTATTTACACAGTACCCAATGTACAAATATAGGCATGGTACAAATGTGCACTTATAGGCATGGTACCAAATGCGCATTATTGACAAAGTACCCAATGTGCACATAAAGACATGGTACCCAATGTGAATTATTGACATGGTACCCAATTCACATATATGCATGATACCCAATGTTTATTATTGACATGGTACCCAATTTTCACTCATAGACATGTTACCCAATGTGCATTATTGACATGGTACCAAATGTGCATTATTGACATGGTACCCAATGTGCATTATTGACATGGTACCCAATGTGCATTATTGACATGGTACCCAATGTGCATTTTTGACATGGTACCCAATGTGCTTTATTGACACAGTACCCAATTTACAAATATAGACGTAGTACAAATGTGCATTTATTGGCATGATATCCAATTTACATTATTGACAAAATACCCAATGTACAAATATAGACATGGTACCCAATATTCAATATTTTAGACATGGTACCCAATGTGCATTATTGACACGGTACCCAATGTGCATTATTGACACAGTACCCAATGTGCATTATTGACACGGTACCAAATGTGCATTATTGGCACGGTACCCAATGTGAATAATTGACAAAGTATCCAATTTACAAATATAGACATGGTACCCAATGTGCACTGATAGGCATGATACCCAATATGCATTATGAACACGGTATCCAATGTGCATTATTGACACGGTACCCAATGTGCATTTTTGACACGGTACCCAATGTGCATTATTGACACGGTACCCAATGTGCATTTTTGACACGGCACCCAATGTGCATAATTGAAACGGTACCCAATGTGCAATAATTGACACGGTACCCAATGTGCATGATTGATACGGTACCCAATGTGTATAATATATAGACATGGTATCAATTGTACACATATGGACATGGTATCAATTGTACACATATGGACATGGTATCAAATGTACACCTATGGACATAATTGCTTATGTACACATATAGACATGGTATCCAATGTACACATATAGACATGGTATCCAATGTTCACATATAGACATGGTATCCAATGTACACATATAGACATGGTATCCAATGTATTCATATATTCATGGTATCCAATGTACACATATATACATGGTATCCAATGTACACATATAGACATGGTATCCAATGTACACAAATATACATGGTATCAAATGTACACATATATACATGGTATCCAATGTACACATATCTACATGGTATCCAATGTACACATATATACATGGTATCCAATGTACACATAAAGACCTGGTATCCAATGTACACATATATACATGGTATCCAATGGTATATATATTTTGCATACTCGGTTATAACCTTTCGACAATTAATCTCTGTTCTCAGTACTAACATGACCTAATCCAGTCTATATTCCGGCAAAATCCGTCACACTGGTTAAGCACACTGTTTTTGTAAACCATAATATAAAGCCTTGATTGCAATAAAACTAATTGCTAGTCGAGTCCTTTTTCCATGCATTATGCAAATGAGCCCGTGTCTACCGGTTCTCAGTACCGTGTCCGTGCCATGCAGTGCTAATACCAACGTAGCGTAAACAACGTACATACCACATCAGACTGAGTTGCTTTATACACATGCATTAAACCCTTTTTTCACAGAACGAGGCTCCTATATGTTTCGTAAGAAGGGTATTACCTTTATTTAATTTTTGAAATATGTGTATTAAATATTTAATATAACTGAAGTGTTATCAACAGTGGGTATCTCCCTAGCTCAACTTAACCCTTTGAGCGCTGGAACCGGATTTTGAAGGCCTTTGCAAACAGTTTGGATCCAGATGAGACGCCACAGAACGTGGCGTCTCATCAGAATCCAAAGTGTTTGCTATTCTGATAGTATTCTTTTAAAAAAAATCGAAGAAAATGTTAATTTTAGAAATTTAGCAGACAACATTTTAGCAGACGACAAATTTCCCAGCATGCAAAGGATTAAAGACCATCTAGGCTCGTGGATTTTGTGACTACAAACGACCTTTCTTCCAAAACCACAACATTAAAATATGTGCGTTCTGATAATAATCATTTATGTGATAAAGAGTTTCTTCATAATTGTTTTCCATTGGATTTGAAGTTGTCAACAAATGTTGTATGCTTTAACATTGTAACGTTAGTAATGCATAATACTTTTCTACAATTTAAAATATATTAGTTGGCAGCATAAATTATTGAAACAAGTGTAATATTAATGTAATCTTCACATTGCGTAGAAGAGACATTTATGTCTTGAATACGTTTAAAATACCAGTAATAAGCAACGCGATCGTTTCACTTCAGGTTCATTGCGTTCATATAATTGTAAAAACGCGACAACGTAAGGCAAAGTCAAGCACGAGAGGTGAGAGACAATCTGCCATCCTCATCAAGTCAAGTGCATCGTATGCGGTCAAAATAGAGGAACGTGTGCAAACGATATTCTTTTTGTTTTTGTAATTAATTATTCAAGGACATGCAATAACAAGAAATAATGCTTAATAACTAATATGCCGTCAAAATAACGACGCTTATGCAAACCAGATCCATTATAATGTTTTTTCTAATTAATTATTTAATTGTGTAAAACGTGCAATAAAAAGAAAGAATGTGCCGTTTTGCAAACCTTATCCGGGTTGGTTGTCTAATTAAATGTCCAAAAAACATGACATATCAAGAAAGAACGTGTATAAAATTCCTTAATTACCTTTTTATTACGCAATTATGAAATTGTACTTTGATTTTAAAGGACAATGACATCTTCCACCAAAACAACTAATCGAAATCTCCTCTATGTCGTTTTTATCACTAATTAATTCCTTAAACATACAATGATTCGACCGTTTTATAAGGGCATCGTCCCGAAATATAATGTTTGGGGTATATTCTTATATATTTTTAAAGAAATTGTTTTTAGATCACTATTTTCATTTTGAAAGAAAACACGTATTACTCATTTTGAAAAGAAAGATGTAAATATTTAATGAAACTTTTACAGCATTAGTAGCCTTCAGAAGGGATTGCAGCCTGGAAGACATCCTAGTACACAAGTAACACAACATGATGTTCTTCCGGAAGCCCAACATAAGCGGGTCCTGTGGGGCGCAGAGATGCGCCATTTGCCCGTACATGATGACGGCGGACTGCTTCACAGATCCCAGCGGCAGAAAGTACAGCGTGAGGAACAATGTCGATTGCAAATCATCCAATGTTGTCGGCGCGGCGCTGTCGCAGGTACGTGTATGTGGGAAAGACCGGCGGAACTCTGTACCAGCACAGTGACCCCGGTAGCTGAACATTTCTATACAGACGGACACTCCATGGAGGATTTCTTAATAATGGGACTTGAAAAACTCAGCGGATCGGACGAGTACCGCAAGACCATGGAGCAATTTTTGAAAGCAAAACTAAAAACATACCGACCATATGGCATCAACGTACAGGAAAAGATATTCATGAAAGGGCGCGAAAACGACGTTGACGCCGGAAATGCACGACGTCATATCCGTATATAATGTCATTGTGTACACACCGGTCTTTCTGACCTGTGTACTAGCGCGAAAGAAATTGTGGGTAGCACTACTTTTTCAACATGGCGTGAAAGCGAAAGTAGGACAGATAAACATGTTTCTAATAATTGCTATTCTTCTTTACGGACATTTGAAATCACCCTTAAACATAATTTAATAACATTTTTTTTTTAAACAACATTCCATTTTAAACACATATTTAACACCGTTTTTCTCATTATAAAAAAATATTCATTCCTACGCGGAACTATTTTGGCGGAAGCACAAATCCCCTAACCAGGGGAATGTGATGCATCCTAGTATAGAGGTGACAATAACGCAGTGACGTCACCATCTATGTATAGAACGTATATAATGTAACATCTTGAAATAAAAATGACCGCTGATGAAGACCGTGAGGTCGAAAGCTTCGGCATAAAATAAATACAGCGTTTGTGTTTAAATAATACAAGGCTTATATAGACTCTGTTATATATATATCGTCAATACAAATAATTTAAAGTGATATATGAATGCAAAAGAACTTAGGATTGTTACAATTAATCATAAAGACTTTGTCATAGGCAACACAATGGACGTCATTGGCAAACATTAAGAGCATACTAGTATTTGGTTTAAACGTTATAAATAAATAATAAGTACAAAATCTTAAATTGAGTGTATTTAATTCAATTATTGTATATGAATCTTAGCTGTACTTGATCTGTCCTGAGATATTTGACCGACGACATGGACATACCTTATATAATTACTTAAGTGATTTGTTGGTCTTTATTGTGCAGTTATTTCTACGTCATAGTATTTTGTACATGGATTTCAAAAGATGTTTATGCATTTTGTAATTCGTGTTGTGTATCATGCCGTAACATAATTAATATTCTGCAATATTCAGCATTGCACTATCTGCGTTTATAAGACACATTACGATAACGAAGCTATATTTTTCTTGTAGGTATTAGATGTCTTCCTTGCTCACCATACTTTTTATTTTCATTTAAAAAACCCGTACCAGTATTCATATATGGGGGTATCAGGGAAAGACCACAAATAATGTTGTCAGAACTTTAGGTCGTTCACTTTTTTAATATTAATGTATTGGGGAAATATTTAAAGTATGTAATAATGTCATGTGTCTTTGTATTTTACTATGAAAATAAAATATGAACTGGTAACCCTTTAAAATCTCCCACATTGAGCAAATAACACACATTGTTCTGTTGTAAGATATCACTCAAGTTNTTTTTTTTTTTGGGGGGGGGGGGGGTAAAGTGTCAAACCTGTTTACTAAAACTGATACACTGCATAATACACAATAGTGAGACAAACTCTAAACTCTAAGTCTTAACTCAATTATGTAGTTCTTGTAACCTGTACTATCCTTTCTATGGGTTAATACGCAACATTTTGCCTTTTAAACAATGTAAGTAGATTAAATCTAATTGAGTTGAGCAACCAAAACAGTGTGTGCGTTTTTGTGTATTTCGAAGTTTATGAGGTCCTTCCGCGTGCCGTCTGGGGCTGATTTATGTGTGGACCCGGAGTCGGTTCTATCATTTTTACCTAATTAACTTACTAGACTCTTCTTTGAAAAATCAAGTGGGAAGCCATTGATCTATTTAAAAAGCCATACCGAGCTAGAGGAGTTGAATGTGAATCTAATGTGTATTTCATGTTTAGAAATATTAAGAAGAAACACTTATGAACTTAAAGTTAATAAAACTAAGTAAAATGTCATTACATTTTTTTTTCCTGATGAGCTTGCATATGTAGAAGTATCAATACCTTCTGGTGACGGTAAATTCAGAATTTCCAATTATCGATCAACTTTATACCATGGGCATTTTTGTCAGATGCATTTCACCGCATTAACGAATTACGTAATATTGTAAACATTACCTTATTCTGTAATTAAAAACGGCTATTGTCAGTGCTTCCTCTTACTTCATAGTCAAACATGTGTAACATTTCGATTAGCTTTTGAGACGAATGCAATTTGCCCTTATGGCGAAAGTGAGTTTACCTAGTGGCAGGTGCATACTGTTTAAACACATAATTCATTCCAAATAAGATGACTCAATAAAAAAAATATCACTTAGCACACAAACAACAAGAAGCATACAATGTTTTATCATTGTATTTACGTAATTGTATGTGCCATTCCCTTTTCGACAAATGGTTCTGTTGTTGTTATGTTTAAACAGGCACCATAATTTACTAAATTGCATTTGTCCCCTGGTAAAAACTTATTTTAGTCAAAATATTGACAAATTAAAAATCTTATAGATTCAACACTGGACTCTTAATGTAATTATCTGAATTGTAATACATTTAAGAAGTGGATACCCCAATATGTGCTAAGGACAAATATGTGTTCGTTTTAAGGGGAAATGTGCTCGACTGGGATATTTCCGTATGTATTGATAATCCACTACTTTTAAATGAAAATAATCTTCAAACCAAACAGTTATCTGAAAACTAGATGCATTAGATATGATTCTACAAGTATGCACGAACTAAGTCCAAGCTATAAATGTGTAACTAAAGTAAGGTTTGTATTATAGACGTCGGCCCTCGGGCCGTTATGCTACCTGCGGGCCGATTATCACTACTGGGTGGACTTTTTTCGCTAATTCGGCTTACGCCGGCGCAGGCCGGCTAATTTTTCGAACCGGCGTATCACTTGTTTTGGTTCGTTTTTGCGCCGGATAACCAATAACCAATCCGGCGTGGGCCGAATTCGTCGCTCTACCTGTCTCGCTAGCAAATATAAACGGGTAAAAACAATAACTGTTTAAATCAACCGCACTATATTAACCGAATAGCAAAAACCTGTATTTCGAAAGTGAAATTCAAGCCTTTCTTGCTGAATAATATTATAAAGTTAATTAATAAAATTGTCATTAATTAGTAAAATTCGTATTGGCTTTGTTATTGAGCTTCAGACAGCCGTATTTGCCTGCGGCTTCAGGCCAATACGGCTGTCTTAAGCTCAATAACAAAGCCAATATGAATTCAATTAATTAATAACAGTATAAAACACGTGAGTCAATACTGTGTATTATAAAAGAAAATGATATTTGTACATCATGTTTAAAATATTGGTTCATTAACAGATAATCATCATTCGAAATTGGTAAAATAATAAAGCGTGTGTAACGCTTTCCATCGATAATTTGGAAAAAACATAATAAAGCGGTTATGTTTCGCTGCGTGGCGCAGTGGTAGCGAGTGCCTTTTGCTTGCAGAGGACCTGGGTTAAACTTTTGTTCTTGCTATTTTTGTTTCTTGGTATTATACTGACTAAAGACCATTAACATTTTTTTAGTTTTGTTAGTAATTATATGTAATGCCTTTTTAAAAATACGAAAATATGTGAACAAGTACTTTAAACCTTTCTTAAAACACGTTTTCATCAATTTTGTAATTTAAGTATGGGATATAGGCAAAGTGATTGGCTCAAACCAGCGTCGAATACAACAACGATTGAAACAGGACGCGAAAATGTTTATATAGGATGTTTCAATACAAATGACCTGGAATAAAAACCAGTTGATTATCCATAGTTTACATTACTATAAACATCATTGTAATTATCCCCACGCTTTTAAAAGCGTGGGGATATTGTATAGATCTCCGCTTTCTGTCCGTCTGTCCTGAACACTATCTCCTCCTACACTATTAGCACTAGAACCTTTAAACTAACACACATGGTAGCTATGAGCATATGTGCGACGGTGCACTATTTGGAATTTTGATCTGACCCCTGGGTCAAAAGTTATGGGTAAATAAATGGGTAAAATGGGTGAAAAAAACTTCATTTTCATGTATCAGAGGCGTAGCTTACATTAACACATTGGGTAAGCGAACATCTAACATGCAAGAAAGTATACACAAATACACAAATACACACTGACGTAATGATTTGAATCTTTTATTGTATTGGATTACAGATATATAAACTTAATCTTAATAGTGAATTATTAATTATCCCCACGCTTTTAAAAGCGTGAGTATATTGTATTGATCTCCGCTTTTTTTGATCGGCCACTAGCTCCTCCTACACTATTAGCACTAGAACCTTGAAACTTACACACATGGTAGCTATGAGCATATGTGCTGTCACGGAACACACATTATAGTATAGAATATAATCATAAAGTCATTCATAACATTGTTATCATATCTAAAATGATTATTATTGTATGATTGAGTAAACACAATTATCATACTGGATGTTAAAACCATACGTAAATGGTATACAAATTATTTTTAAAATGATAATTATTGTATGATTGAGTTAACAATATTATCATACTTGATGTTAAAATCATATATAAATTGTGTAGAAATTAACCTCAAAGAATACGTACAATAATAATTATAAAGTTACGGTATATGATTATTATAAAGTTAAGGTATAAAATTGTAATTATTTAGTTATATACAATATCGTATTTAAGAAAAATGTTAAGCAGCGAAACTTAAACGCTAATTTAGTAAATTATTATTGAATAACATATTTGTCGAATGTCGCATATCGACCTACATAAAATGATGAGTAATGCAAAAGGTACCCGAGATGGGGAAATCTAATATCAATTAGTGATATAAACTCATCGATTGTGTTAGCCGCCAGCATAGTTATGATATAAGCATGTCGAAATGAACGATCGTAATAGCTAGTTTCACCGGTGTAGACCGAGTTGTTGACATGTTTGAATGATATGGTTACACTATACTAACAAGTTGTTTCCGGTTGTATTTCCGCACAAGCGGGTATAAAACCAGCAGCTAAAAACGTAGAAAACAGACTAGGGTAGACATTATAACTTTTAGTATCTTGGTTATTGTATAAATTTATTATTTGGGAATTGAAAAGAAATTGAAATTATTTAGA
This sequence comes from Dreissena rostriformis, assembly GCA_007657795.1. NCBI lineage: Eukaryota > Metazoa > Mollusca > Bivalvia > Myida > Dreissenidae > Dreissena > Dreissena rostriformis. Next base: position 39,369 of record VMBQ01008121.1, read on the forward strand.
GACTTGTGTTTTAAATATCTTTAGAATCTTGTGTTCATAAAGAGACTTGTGTTATTAACTACGTGACAGTTCAACGGTGACGGTGACGGATTTTTGATCTGACACCTGGGTCAAAAGTTTTGGGTAAATAAGTGGGTAAAATGGGTAAAAAAAGCTCATTTTACAAACAACATGTGATAATAACTTTTGACCCAGGGGTCAGATCAAAATTCCAAATAGTGCACCGTCGCACATATGCTCATAGCTACAATGTGTGTAAGTTTCAAGGTTCTGGTGCTTATAGTGCAGGAGGAGAGAGAGCGTAATGGGGGTGGGGTGGGGCCCAAAATTTTGTTTTAACATAACTTCTTCATTTATTCACCAATTGACGTCACTTTAATAGTGAACATCTCGTATGACAACACGGTCTACCTCGATTTTTTTTTTCGTACCCAATTTTTTTTTTACCCAAATTTTTCGTCGTACCCAAATTTTTGTCGTACCCAATTTTTTTCGTACCAAATTTTTTTTCGTATGCAATTTTTTTTCGTACCAATTTTTTTTCGTACCCATTTTTTTCGTACCCAAACTTTTGTTCGTACCCAAATTTGTTCGTACCCATTTTTTTGTCGTACCCAATATTTTTTCGTACCCACCCCGGGGCCCCACCAACATAGGCCTTGTCCACCCCAAATTGCCTTTTAATATAACATCTATGCGGCGTGATGATACGCGTCGGCATCTGCCGCGCCATTTCTAGTTTTATTTGTTTTCGCAACTATTAGCACAAATTTTACCTTTTCGTTTCACCAGCGACATATGCAAACAGCGATATATTCATAGAATCCATGGTTATTTAGGTACATAGCAATTCTATTTCAAATTATATCCAGTCTGACGCTTCTATAATATCCGTCTAACAGCGACAAATATTTGAGTTGATGTTAATGTTTTATTTTAATGAGCTTGGGACTGTTCGTGACTGGGTCAAAAGTTATGGGGGTTGGGGTGGGGCCGGGTCAGACATTTTTACTCATTTTACTAACAACAAGCGGCGTAACTTTTGACCCAGGGTTCATATCAAAATTCCAAATAGTGCACTGTCGCACATATGCTCATAGCTACCATGTTTGTAAGTTTGAAGGTTCTATTGCTAATAGTGTAGGAGGGGGTAGTGTCTGACCACGCCCACCCAAAATTTAGTTTTAACATTACTTCTTCATTTATTCACCAATTGACTTATAATTAATACGGAACATCTCTTATGACAACACGGTCTATCTCGACCATCCATGTCCACTTTACCCACCCCAGGGCCATTGATAAAGGTAAAGGCGGCTTGGTTCCCGTCCTCTTTCAAATTTATCGAGAGGTCCACGGGAACTACTTCCCCGTACCCCCAATTTTTTTTTCGTACCTTAAATGTTTCGTACCCAAATTTTTTTTCGTACCCAAATTTTTTTTCGTACCCATTTTTTTTTTCATACCCAAATTTTTTTCGTAC
>VMBQ01008122.1:5289-34975 GCA_007657795.1 Dreissena rostriformis
CTACTACTACTACTACTACTACTACTACTACTACTACTACTACTACTACTACTACTACTACTACTACTACTACTACTACTACTACTACTACTACTACTACTACTGTTTAACTATTGTACGTGTTAGTGTTGAAAGCTTATCTACCGAATTAAATTGTTACAGTTAACGATACTATGTTATTTTAGATGTTTTTATTTTTCATTTTCATGTACTACCATTTATTGGAGATAATTGGTAGGCTTTATAATAACATGTTGTAATGTTGTTCATTTACTTATTTGTATTTAAATTGCTTGTGTGTGTTAGCTTACGATTGATTGTAATAAAAACCAATAAACAGTACCACAATCAGCATGTGTTAATATTTAATATTGTAATTCTTATTAAAATTTTGATCTTGGTCAAATATGGGACTCGGATGACCATTAACCGTGGTAAAACTAGAATAGTTTTATTGGTGCATGTCACCACCTGTGCGTTGAATACCCAAACTTGCAGCAGATAAACAAAACAAAGTGTTGAAATAATCTTGCGATTGAAATATGTAATACCACTTTTTATTGACTCTCTTATTAAAATTGAGTCTTACAATTTAAATTATTAGTCATAATAAAATGATATTTTTCTAACTAAATGAGACTGTTGCAAACGTTTTGTAATGGAAAATAGTTGGGATAAATGCTGTACATTTATTCCATAATTAAAAAAAAACACACCAACATGGAATGTCAATAGTTAATGCATTTTATTTATTGAAAATAACTTGTCATTTCCATGAGCCCATATAATTTCAATTGAGTCAACAAAACCTATTTTGCAAAGACGGATGGATAAAAACAACACTATTTAAATGTTGCAAATAAGTAAAGTTTTGAAACGTTAACAAAAGAGCACTCACGAATCATAAAACAGCTGAATTTAAATGTAATATTGTAAACTTCTCTTTAAAAAATATGGAATATATCATATTTTATGAATGCTTTTCTTTTCATGAAACTCATGTAAACACTGGAAAACTACAGCAATAAATTCTGTTAGTGTCAGAAATCCTTCTAGACTCGATAGATATAATGAATCGTATTATTGAAACCCACAAACATGAAATACAAATGCATTTAAATTTACAGAACTTACTATCAGTAAAAACTGCAACTTAGTATTAGATTGAGTGTGAGTCGTATAACTTTAATGAATAACAACGTCACGACGTCAAACTGATGCCGTCATTTCACAGTGAGGAAAATGAATGATACCGTTTACTATTATTTTTATGTTTTAAACAGTTAAATGTCAATTAAATTCACTTACATTTTCTTTCAACCAACCGGGGAACAACAATAAATATATCTCAATTCTGTTGCCGCGTGGGTTTCTCTGTTCTATATTTGTATTGTATATTTGAACAGCCTTGATCTGTAGTTCGAATCTGTAAAGCTGTTGACTTCATAAAATACTTTGTTGTTAATTTTTTATTTATTGATTGATTGATTGTATTTACATCTATTTAAAAAATTATTTATTTGCAAATAAATTAAAAATTATTAAAAAAAATAAACCAAATTTCTCCACTGAAATTATTTTCCATAAGATGTCTTTTGTGCTAGTTCCACCGTGTCTTTCTCTCTGTGTTGCTTGGTCTTTTGTGACTGTGTCAATCTCGAAATGACGATTACAAGTGCTGCGGCAACATATGAAAGTGCTCCGAGCAAATGAAACGAAGCCACGTACGATCCTGAATAGTCTCTGAGTAAACCTGTAATGAAATAAAATGTATTCATTACTGAAGAATACAAGACGTTGCTCTTCAACAGGACATAACTAATGGTGTTTCAATAGTACCAATACGTTTTCTTTAAATCTGTACGTATTGCATACAAACTTTAAGTATGCTTTTTAATACATTCAACGGAATTGTTGATTTTTTAAAAAGCATGTGGCAACCCGGGTGTTCATAACGTATGCCATACTGACTGCTTATTGCGAAACAGGATATCAGTTTGAAAATAAAAGATTAACAGATAATTCGTGATATTTTTAATCAATGCAAAACAAATATTAACGCGGACAATATTATTATACTGTATAAATTAAACAATAAGAACTCATGAAGTGATATGAATGATTATATAATATATAGTGCTGTTTATTTGAAATAAATNATCATGTTTAAAGACTTGTAGTACTGTTTGTCCTAAATTCTAACACGGCACGTGCTAAATTTCATATAAACAAAGAAGAAAATCGTCTATGAGTAATTCTGCAGTAATTATGGGTGGAGCGTATACACTGAAAGCACGCGCTTTCACTAAACAAAACATGCCGATACATATTCCACCAGCGTGATAATCCGGTATTTATACGAATGAAAGTCACGTGACAAAATACTACGCTATGAAAACAAATGCGTAAAATTGACCTAATTTCCCACGGTGTTCGTCTGCTGCTTCGATACATGTAAGTTTATAAAAGTTGTTGTAGTTCTTATTTAAGCAAACGGGCGAAATGACACGCTTTTTTCCATCCAGTTGGGCTGTAATTAAGGGCGGAGATCTGATCGACAGAACAGCCGAAAGTAATTTTTATGGGCGGAACTTCACATAAAATAGTACAAAAGAAAAATAAGATACATTGTATTAATCTTTAGTAAAAACCGTGTTAAATAATTCGTGTACGTTATTGTTTGTTGCCGAAAAACCCACGGCCGGAAGTTTAGATGCGTAATTTCAAGTCACTCGTGTTTCGCACGCGTGATTTAATCCCTTCGCAACTTAACTTCCGGCCGTGGATTATTCGCCAACAAACTATAACGTACACGAATTATTTCTTATTTAAAAACAAATTATTGGTCATACGTTACCGGTGACAGGAAAGATGATTGCAATGGAGGTCCCATGCACTACTGCGCCGAAACCTAGAGACTTCTTGAATGTGTCGTCCCCTATCACTTCCATCATCAATACTGCGTACATGGAGCCATTCTGGCCGACACAAATTCCTGAAATTTGAACGTACACATCATAATGTGAAATATGCAAAGGAAAGTTGTTTAACTTTGCATGATCATGAATACAAATAAAAAAATGTTAGGCTTATATAGAGTCGCTTGGTCTCTCAAGAACTCATTAAATTGTAAGACGACATCTGCAGACGATTTTAGAATTAAAAATAAATACTTTTAAACACTTATAAGTATTTACATATAAGAAAATGTGTTTCATTTTTTTTTTACTTAACTTCCGTCGTTTCATTATTATTATACTTACCTATGTTAACTCACTAGATATAACATGCCAGTATTTATTTAATTGTATGCTTTCCGGTGGTTTATAGACACATATCAGTGAATTAAAACTGATAATTCTCTTATTCAAACAGTGAAAATAAAAAGTGAAAATTTTCGATAAATTTCATTGTTTTACCGGAACTATTTTCTTTTTAAAAAATACAAAAATAATCTTTTGTAAGCATAAAATAAAAAAAAAATATGTGTTGGATTCCGCTGAATATCGAGTTTTATTCAATCGCGATCATAGAAAAATATATTTTAAATGATCACTCGTGAATTAAAAACGATATTCCACCAAATCCAACACATATCCTCTATATAAAAAACAAGAACGTTTTTCGTTTACACAGCCAAATGACTTGATGCACTTGAGAAAGTTCAAAATTACAGATAAAATTATCCATTTAAAAATATTGAAGAATGTTCACCTGCTAATACATTTAGAACCGAAACAAACTGAAAACTGTCGGCGAGTCTCACAAGATGACACGCCGTTCCTAACATAAATGCTACACTTGCCAAAATCGTTGGCATGGCAAGCCATTTGCGGTCAACAATAAGTCCCAGTGATATTTTTGAAAATAAGTCTATTCCTGCTTGAACAGACACGCAAATGGCAATTTGCGAGTTGCTTAAATAAACATCCTTTGCATGCGGCGGAATAAGCACTGGAACAAGCCCCATCCCGGACACCATGCAAAATGCCATCAGTAAAAACACTAACAATAGTGGGTTCTTCATTAAGCTTAAGTCAAACACCGTACACAGAACGTTCTTTATCCCTTAAAACATTGTGATGCAGAATGTGTTCTCAAACTCCGTCGTTTATTTTTCTTTCGATAAGTCTGGTTCGTTGATGTCTACTGATGAATGTTGTTTTGCAGAATTTATGTCAATAAAAGACCCAAAGATACCTTCTCCACTTGCGTAATGAGCAACTTCGGACTTGTCGATAGCTTGTATAACTTTGGTCAAAGTTGACTTGCTATTGATACCTGCATGTTCGTCGGTGATCTCGCCATTTCGTTCTAACAGTGTTGCTGAACGTTTATCATTGTAAGAATGTGCCCGCGCACGCCTTATCAAAGGCGAACCTTGTCTATTTCCGCTGCCAATGTCTGCATCATATGATTGCATTCGTAGCATTGCAGCATTTTTCAGTCGATCCATCGATATTCCTGAACCTTTCAAGACGTTAACACGTTCATCATCAACATCTAACTCATCCTCAAGGTCAAAATTTGCGTCAGAAATCATACATATTGTCTTGTCAAGGCTGTTGTCATGATAATGGCCATCATCCGAAATAAGAGATGTTTCTTTTTCGTTCTTTCTTTGTCCATTTTTTCGTCGTTTGGGGTACTCTTCTTTTGGCCGCATAAGAAGTCCTGATACAATTGTATGCATTAATAACGCGGAGATAATGAGCATTGCTCCCGTGTAGCCGTATTCATCGAAAAGTTTCACGACTACAGGCGCGAAAGCGAGTCCACCTATGGAACCACCAGCGGTAAAGATGATATTGGCCAGACCGCGGTGCTTGTTGAAGTAAGCCCCTATTATCGCCAACTCTGGAGGGGCTATCATCGCCAAACCAGCACCTGCGGATTGAAATGTCTACTATGTGATATTGTTATTGACAAAATGAAAGCAACAAATTATTAATTTGATTCGAGTGTGGATATGTTATATGTGTTCCAATTTAAAACGCAGTCAAATCATGCAAAGCTGGCGAGAGATTAATTATGTTTGCAGCTCTTATCTATGTTTTAAGAGGCAGGCTTACAGTTTGGAGCTGTTAGACATAAACATCTCAGTTGATTTATTAATAACAAAATTGATTCAAATATATTGGTTCAGATTTCCGATATAGAATGCGCAGTTCCTTAGCACAGTTACCATTCTTATTATTTGTTGTTGTCATTAATAAAGGATATATGTTGTTCATAGTCACATATTGGTATATATGTTCCTCGTCAATATTATTCAAACAAAGACCGTACAAATGCTCTAAATGACCATTTTGCACAAGTTAAATGACTGCAAACTTCTTTCACAGAGCTGCTTTAATGAGTAAATTAGCGGCTGTATCAAGTGATTGATACAAGTGCAACTTATTCTTAACATGCCGGAAATACAACCGTACGAAAATGTGTTTTCCTACCGCATAGGATGCCCTGCGCAAAGTAGTACAGTCGAATGTCAGTAGCAAAGTCTGTGATTGCGTACCCGACAACAGTCAGAATGCCGCCAACACACACTGAGACACGGCTACTGAATCTTTGCAAACCGATGGTCATCACGAAAAGAGCTGAAATACAAAGGTTACTTTTACAAATGTTAATATTTACACGTACCATCAATTTGGGTTACATCGCAGGGTATAGTTTACTTTCCTTTTTAGCACCCCGTATAAAGTATAGACATTGGGACTAGAGATGTTCATCTGTTAAGGTGTCTCATATGTCCGAACTGGTTGGTACTTAATCTAGAGGGGTGACACTATATACTTCTATAGAATAACACGATGAGTGTGTTTATTTTGCTTACGTCATAACTAATGTCACAGATGTTGCTATTTACCACCGATACATCCTGTTTTTAACGCTAAATTTTTAAAAGCTATCGCTATAGTCGTCGGACTACTTTTTATGTCTATTCAAATACTCGGCCGGCTAAGGCACTTATCGTCACTCCACGAAATAAGTTGTTTACTTTATTTAAAACAGAATGCGTGATGACTATGATTTTTTTTTATTTAAAGATTAAAATAATGGCAACGGTAGACAATACATGGAATATTAAATTCGCATGATGGTATGAGACCTTGCATAATGTCATCATATATGACTTCACTCAACAATCTCGAATCAAATAAGTTCAGGAACACCATGTAAGAAACTATATAAAATTAATACAAGTTTAGGGATTTCGTTTGAACTACAACAGCAGTTCATCCGTGGAAAAAAAAACAGTTTTTATCAGCGAATGTGCGAATTGATTAAGAGTACATTTTATCTCTTAAGTAAATATGTGTATACACCGTATATACCTGTAACACTTAAGGTCATGTTCTGAATCAAATTCATCACGGCCGTTTCCGACGCGTTTGAGTTAAATCGTAGCTGAAATTGCAAAAAGAAGACCCCAAACGACCGCAAAATACCTCCATAGACCATGACTTCGAAGGTACAATCTGAAATTTATTAAATACAATAAATATATAATTTATTATCATTTAAATGCTATTTAATCTCGTTATTACGATGCAGACGATTTCCCTATTTAAACAATATACATATATATAACATTCTAGTTTCATCAACGAGATAGATCATTTTATGGTTTATATTTTCATTATTTAAAATATACTCTGATTCATCTACAGTGTAAAAAAGGTACAATACAGATTTACATAATACTTTATATGTCTATATATGTTTGTTTCTATGTGAATATGAAAGGTTTAAATATCCTAGGGACCTCATGATAATGTTGCAATTGACATTTTACTAGTTTTAATCTGTTTGAAGCGCACAAAAAGCTGTCTTTGGTCCCCGTTAACAAACGTTATGCAAATCAAATAATTTGATTTGCGATCTGCCATCGTTTTATATGTGCCGCAAATATGCAAAGCGGTGCGTTAGTAACATTGCGTACGCCAAAAAACTAAGTTAAATTGGCATGCAATTACAAGTGCGTTTTAAGTAAGCACGATACTCATTATCATTCGGTTTTCATTACGTTTTAGTCGTACAAAAATACCGAACATCATAAGGCATCACATGTATGGAGTATTGCCATTGCGCCATGTTATTCGTGTATTTAATAAAAAGCTAGATTCCGGACAAAACTGTGTTACATAATGCAGTGTCATTTGCCGCGTTGTTACCACAGAGTTTAAATAGATGCAGGCAATTAATGTTGATCATGCCATAAAAGCACATTACTGAAAATGAATACTTGCTAATCGGGGGTGTTAAATGTAAGGTTATACCCCACAATAAAAGACATCTAGAACATTTCAGATTTAAGACTATTCTTTTTTTATCTGCTTATATCTCAGAATGGGTTCGTGAATACGTGTCCAGATGCACCTCTTTAAACAAACGGATCCACACTAGTTAAAAAAATTACCTGCAAGAACTATCCATGCCAAGTGGCACCCTAGCCCACAGTTATCTGCAAGAACTACCCATGACCAGTGACACCCTAGCCCACAGTTACCTGCAAGAACTACCCATGCCCAGTGACACCCTAGCCCACAGTTACTTGCAAGAAATACCCATGCCCAGTGACACACTAGCCCACAGTTACCTGCAAGAACTACCCATGCCCAGTGAGCTCCTAGCTCACATTTACCTGCAAGAACTACCCATGTCCAGCTTCGGTCGATGGGCAGATCATGATCCTCCGTCACCTAACTCGCATCTTGATCTTTTACGTTCAGCTTACGAGCGTCTTCTTGCATATCCGTTGCGTCATCCATAGTTCCATTGTTCTTCTAAACATCTGTACTCTGCATTGTCATTTGTGTTTGTCACCTTCCGTTACGTACCGGTTGATTTATTGAGTAATTTTGTGTAGACGGTCGAGAAACCGTTGTTGTCCATATATAATCCGCCTGGTTTACAGTGTTTTAACCTACATACTATTCATCACACTATAAGTTTTTATATCAGCAGGATTGCATATTTATCTATTGAAGTTTATATCGGTGAATACACCGAGCGAATGAATTTTCTCAAACGTATATGAGTGTGTAATGATTTTAATGAATTTCTCCACGTACGACAAGAATAATGCGCCGTGCGTTGTTTATTTTCAATTGGAACGTTATTTAAAACTCGCATCGCTCGTAATGTGCCTGTATTTTCAGGGATGCTTCATTAAATAAGTGTTATGAATTACGTACGTGTGTACCACTGTTATTGTCTTTGATTTAATTCCCCGTTTCATCATTATATACCACCATGTTTGTTATTGCACAAGAAGAAAGGCCCCGATAACAATAAAAAAAATAAAAATCTACTCGTTGTCTTGATATTTGTTTCATCATTTCGTAAGAAGGAAACTTATCTAGGCCTAGTAAACGGATTGTATACTCGTTAAGCGATAAAGAGCGATAAATCAACGCGACGTTAACATTAGCGACATAACTATTTGTTTAACATTTTAGATAAAAGGTAATCGAGGTGACGTTAAAGCTAGTACAACGGCCATGGGCTTTTGAGTATTATATTTGCATGTATATAACAAATGAGACATGTGTATGCAAATTATTCTTAATACGATAAAGTACAGGGAAAATTAAAAGTTTAAATATATTATCAATTTCTCGTATATGCGTATTGTATTTCTTTCTTTAACTGATATTGTACAGCGTCAAAAAATGTACAATGTTATTATTTATTGTATTTTAAACACTTTATCCAAAACAAAATCATTTTGTTTCTTTTATACCTAATGATAAAATATGACATTTCTGCAGTGAAATAACAGCAGTGAAAAGAACAAAATTGTTCTTTTCACCGGTGAAAAGAACAAATTTTCGGAATTCCTCTTTCTATTTTTAGATTATCATATCAAGATGTACTTCCCTTGTTTATATCCTTGTTTATATTTTTTCTATGATCACGAGTGAAATAGAATCGATATTGCAACGAACCCAACACATTTTCTTTAAATTTTATGCTTTTTTACCTTATTTACAGTGTAAAAGAGTTTAACTGAAGAATTTCCCTGGAATAATGACGTCGTTTCGTCAACAAAATGACGTCATTTCGTCGACAAAATCACGTCATTTCCATGTATTGAGGCACGCCACGGGAGAGAGGGTCACTTTTCAGCGAAAGGGAAATTATTATTAATTATTTTCTTGAAAAAGGGGCATAAAAGAAACATAATATTTGTTCATGTCAGTGTAAGATCGTTTGTTATTACACTCTTGATCATAGAATAATAATATTTTCACTTGTGGCTGCGCCACTCGTGAAAATATATTTTCTTAATCACTCGTGAAATAACAAACGATCTTACACTGACATGAACAAATATCCTCTATTTCTCCAGCTATTTGACTTTCTTTAATATGTCCTTTTAAGTTTTATCTCGCTTTAAGTTTAAGTATTGAGATTTTCAAAGGAGATTTGGAAATGGGTAAATTAAATACTTGAAATAAAAAAATATGTGTGTATCTTGTATTTGTTGGATAATGTAATTTTACTGTAGCTTTAATTTCAATCGGATTTTCAAGTTGCCTGTCGATACATACTCGCGACATTTAACATTATATTTGTATTTAACGTAAAGACATGGGATTTGCATTGTGTATGCATTCAACAGAGACATTTGCCATTACATAAAGTGTATTCAAAAGTTCCTTACTGATATATTGTACAACTTTTGTATTTGCTATCTTTGCACGGTCAAAGTTCTACTACATTCTGTAAATAGGAACGTTACTAATTATAGTATAAAACGTTGTTAAATTACTCGTGTTTAATCATTTTAATAATGCTCAAAAACGTAAGTATTCAAATAATCGGCATGGATATGTTTGTTCGACAAGCTCCACAAAGAAGCGTATGCACGTGTGTTCCAAATTGATGAGATACCTGCATATATGCCGGCTTATATATCATTCGACTGAAAACTATAGCTGTCAGACACTATTAATATTGTTTAAATTTAAATATATATCAAGAAAAGCGCGTTCCGCTGGTTAGCGGTAGCGGCAGGTTTTTAAGTTTAAACGCCTGTTATTGGTGCGATTTTCGTCAACAGTTATATGGCCCCGTTTTCGCCAAAATATTCGCTGCTGATAGAACGTGTTCATGACTGGCAAAAAAGACATAAGATAAAGAGTGCATATATACAGGGAAGCGATTCTGCGTATGTCATAAAGATATGTACGAAGTGTTTAATGATATTACTTTAGGTGCTATTATTGACCGTTTTAAATTAAAAACAAACATTGGATAGATCGATGGACGAATAACAAAACAAATTAAATGTTTTATATGAATTATGTCGTCAAAAGTTAAGAGAAAGATTTCAACGAAGTTAAAACATTTGTATAGCGCATTCCCGAAACAACTGCATACAAAAACAAACTAATAGTGCAATTTACATGTAAATATATCCGGAATATATATCGGGATATGTATCTTTTCGTTTCAAGAATCTAATGTTAAACGACAATTGAAGACTAAATCTTTTCAACAAATACTTCCAAAGTCAAAATTCCTTCCAGGAGGTGTTAATTGCCAGAACAAAGAGCAGCAAACTTTTGTATGGTATTCACATTAATTCATTAAAAAAGGTTAAAACCACAATATATGTACATAAAAGAAAGTAATTTTAAAACGTGTACATACTTATAACACAAACACACCAAGCAACCGTCTGTTTCATAACATAAAACTTTTTTTAGTTTTTTAATTTATATTTTGAACTTTAGCCACATTTTTTTCAAACAGTTCGCCATAAATGAACACAGCCTTCAAATAATTAACTGATTTGATCTTAGAAACCCCTGCAGTATCAAACAATAAATAGTTGTATATAATCATGGGTGAATAGAAAATTTATAATCAACCATAACCATCACTTTTTTTTTATATTTGACGATTTGTTTTTATTGTAATATATTACAAGTATTGAACGGGAGAATTTTGCAGATAAAACAACGTCAAAATGATGCAGTTTTTAACGGTCAAACAGTGAAACAATTTTCACTTTTATGTGTTCAATGTTTTAAACAATTTATTGTCAGTTTATATTTACTTTAAGCAACATAAACTTAATAGACGCCATACTTCTGTTCGCGCTTTCGTTGCTCTGTGTTATTTTTCTATTGTGTATGATCGTGGAAAAAGGCTGTTGCCAGATGTTAACCTTCATTGCTATTGCAGCCATTGTCACTGGCGTCAATGCGAAGATCGACTTTGTACTTGTTTTACCAATTGAACTTCAAACTTTATTCAATTAAATATTTCAAAAATCAGTAAAAACAAGTGAAAAAAAATGTTATGCTCAGATAAACCTCTCAATACTTTTGTCATTCTTTAGGCTTACTTTTGATATTTGTCCCTATGGGAGGAATGTTTCTTTTTTCCTGTTTGTCTCTTTGTTATACTTAAACAGCTTTGACCCGATGCTCAAATATGTTCAGCTGTTGTGACATTCAACGGCCTCTTTTAAAAGTTTCAACAAATTGTGCCACTCAAATTATTTTCCATTAGAAGACATATTTGCTAGTTCCACCGTGTCTTTTTCTCTTGTCTTTTGCTTGGTCTCTTGTAACTGGGTCAATCTCGAAATGACGATAACAAGAGCGGAGCCAACATATGAAAGTGCTCCGAGCAAGTGAAATGCAGCCACGTACGATCCTGAATAGTCTCTGAGTAAACCTGTATTAAAACAAAATGTATTGATATATGAATAATATTTGATCTCACACGTTGCTTATCAACTAACCATTATCAATTACGTTTCTTTAGTAACATTCTTTGCATGTAAATTCATGGCATTAATCTAACGTTGTTATTATTATTATATGTAAAAAAATAGTATTCACAATATTTAAAGCCCAATTACTACTCACAATTAAAGAAACTTTCGTACAATATTTCGTAAAATAAAATTAAAAAATTAAAAATCAGTGTTCCATATAGCAATTACCGAAATTGCAACTCCAGATGTGGTCTGGTAACATAGATGTTTGTAGGTATAAAATGCAGATTTTTTTGTGACACGATTTATTCTTTTTAATTTCCCGCACTGATATCTATTCATACGACACATGAACACTAATATGGTACCATTTTAGTGTTCTTGTGTCGTATGAATAGATATAAGTGCGGGAAAATAAAATAGAATTAATTGTGTCACAAAAAATAAAAACGAGCGTTTTATATCTACAAACATCTATGTTACCGGACCACATATGGCGTTGAAATTTCGACAATTGCTATATGGAACACTGATTTTTATTTTGTTTTACTTTATTTTACAAACAATTGCACGAAATTTTCGTCGATTTTGAGTAGAAATGGGGCTTTAAAACAGTGTATGACAACCCTTATGTTAATGATATGCAACCAAACTGGCTGCTCATTGCTAAACAGATTATCATTCTGAAGTAAATAACTAATGTGAGCTGCCGCCGACACAGCTGAATTTAAAATAGAACACCGGCCTATAGACCGTCCCAATGACACAATCCGTTGTTAAAGTGAACTAAGGAATATTAAATGACTCGAAGTAGTTTAAGTGTCTAGTTAAAGCAATCTTTATGTAGCCCGCCATAAATCCGTATATTATATCCCTGTGGTCTGACACTCTGATATGGTCAAAATTCAGAGACACGTATAGGCGGTGATCACGTCATGCATGAAACAATTGCCTTGTCAGCTGATATACAATATTTTAATTGAAGATAAAACATTTGATCAATGCACTGAGTTGAATACCCCGTAGAGGGACCATGTATTCACTTAATTACGCCGTTAAACAACAAACATTAATTCGGTCAGAGTCTGCTATAAATATTGGTCATACTTTACCGTTGATAGGGAACATGATTGCTATGGCTGTCCCGTGAACGAGAGCGCCAAAACCTAGAGACTTCTTGAATTTCTCGACACCTATCACCTCCATCATCAATACTGCGTACATGGAAATATACTGGCCGACACAAATTCCTGAAATTCGAATGTGCACATCATAATGTAAACTATTTAATGAAAGGTTTCTTTTATTCTTTTATCATTTTAATTTTAGCTAACGATTACACAAAAATATTCTCATGATTATGTTTCTGTCGCTTAATAATTATACTAGTCAACAGTATAACCAACTGTACATAAATATGTCAATATCAGTTATCATAACAAATACGCATCCAAAAGAGTTTAATTACTTCAGGACATTTTACGCTGCATAGGAAATTACTCATTGAAAAATGCCAAATATTTTTTTTTACCTGAAAATACACTGAGAACCATAACAAGCTCAAAACTGTCGGCGAATCTTACCAGATGACACGCCGTTCCTAAAATAAATGCAACACTTGCCAAAATTGTTGGCCTGGTAAGCCATTTGCGGTCGGCAATAAGTCCCAGCGAAATTTTCGAAAATAAGTCTATTCCTGATTGTACAGACACGCACGTGGCAATTTGCAAGTTACTTAAATTAACATCCTTTGCGTGCGGCGGAAGCATCAGTGGAACAAGCCCCATCCCGGACATCATGCAAAATGCCATTAGTAAAAACAGTAAAAATAGTGGGTTCTTCATTAAGCTTAAATCAAACACCGTACACAGCACGTTGTTAATCCCTGAACACATTGTCATGCAGCATGTTTTCTGAAATTTGGTCGTTGAATTTTCCGTCGTTATCTCAGGTTCTTTAATTTCTACCAATGAATGTTTGTTTACAGAATTTATGTCAATAAAAGACCCAAATATGCCTTCTCCGCTTGCGTAAAGAGCAACTTCGGACCTGTCGATAGCTTGTATAACTTTGGTCAAAGTGGACGTGCTATTAATGCCTGTATGTTCGTCGGTGATCTTCTCGTCAGTGCATTCGGGCAGCGTTCTTGAACGTTTATCAGTGTAAGAATGTGCCCGCGCACGCCTTATCAAAGGCGAACCTTGCCGATTTGCAATATCCGGATCAAACGATTGCATTCGTAACATTGCAACATTGTTTACTCGATTAATTGCTGGTCTTGGACCTTTCAATACGTTTGCACGTGTATCATCAATATCTAACTCATCGTCAAGGTCATACTTTGCGTCAGCAATTACACCACTTGTCTTATCAAGGCTGTCGGCATAATAATGGGCGTCATCAACAAGAAGGGGTGCGTCTTTTTCGTTTTGGCTTTGTCCCCTTTTGCTTCGTCTTGAGTACTGTTCTATTGGCCGCATAAGAAGTCCTGATAAAATAATATGCATTAATAATGCAGTGATAATAAGCATTGCGCCAGTGTAGCCGTATTCATCGAAAAGTTTCACTACTACAGGCGCGAAAGCGAGTCCGCCTATGGAGCCACCAGAAGTAAAGATGCTATTAGCCAGACCGCGGTGCTTGTTGAAGTAAGCCCCTATAATCGCCAACATGGGAGGTTGTATCATCGCCAAACCAGCACCTGGAGATAACAACATCACATTATTGATTTCGTCCGAGTATCGATGCGTTATTTGTGTTTCTATTTGAAACGCAGTCGAATTATGCAAAGCTCGCGAGTAATGTGGTTTAAAGGTCTTAACTCTTTTGTGCTGTTAAACATACTATGCTTAATTGATAGTTCTGTAAAATTGGTTCAAATACATCGGTTCATGTTTACCGATCTTGACTTTACTTTGCATAGTTAAACATGATGCATATTTGTTTTCTCGACATTACACGACTCATGTTGTCCGAAGTACCCTATATAATTGAAATAAATGCGCATTTATGTGTTGCATCCATATCTGAATAATTTTATGATAGAATATACAAAACATGTCTTTAACAATCATTCAATATGTTCAATTACTGCATTTTGTTTTTTGCAGAACCGTTTTAATGTTGAAACATTCGGCGCTATTCACTTGGCCTTAAAAATGATTGTTTCATAAAAAGGATTGACACACGTGCAACTGATGATTAACATGCAATCAAGTAATATGGTACTAAAGGTTGGTTCATACCGCATAAGAAGCCCTGAGAAAAGTAGTACAGTCGAATGTCGGTAGCAAAGGCTGCAATTGCAAACCCGGCCACAGTCAGTATGCCGCCAACGCATACTGAGACACGGCTACTGAATCTTTGTAAACCGATAGTCATCACGAAAAGAGCTGAAATACAACGGATACATTTTGTAAATGATAATATTCACACTTATTATCAATGTGTGTCAACTGGAGCGGTATCGATAACATTCCAGCCAAGCGCCCGGTATGAAGAATAGGCATCGGGACTTATGATGTTCATTATACTACCAGCCGGACTACATTTTATGTCTATTCAAAAATCGGAAGTCATTACCCTAAATAAATAGTTTTTGACACGGAATAAAAATAAAACTCGTTATAACTATGTTTTTGGTAAAAAGATTAAGATACTGACAAAGGTAGATGGAAAAATGAGTATTAAATTCGCCCGATGATATGCGATTGTACATCATTCTCGTTGATTGTGTAAAGTAGCATATGCGTGTCTAAATTACATGTGTATATGCACCATAAATACCTGTAATACTTAAGGTCACGTTCTGAATCAAATTCATCAGGGCCGTTTCCGATGCGTTTGAGTTAAACCGAAGCTGAAATTGCAGGAAGAAGACCCCAAAAGACCGCATCAGTCCTCCATAGACCAATATTTCGAAGGTACAAGCTAAACGATACAAAATAGAATTAATTAATACATAGCATGTGTAATCATTTAGAAGCAAGCACTATGTTGTGGTTATGCAGACTATTCCCCTCGTGCTTTTAAATATATACCAGTTAAGTTTCAACAACGAGTAGGATCAGTGTTTTGGTAGCAATTCATATCCCAAATACAAAGTGTAATTAACATGCAAATGCAAGTACGTTTTAATGTTCCCGCGGCATATTGGCGGGTTAGCAAAGCAAGCGCAATACTAAGTATGCATCTATTTGTTAACGTCGGCTGTGTGTAAACATATCGTACATCAAAAGGCAGCACATGTTTGGTGTATTTTACCATTGTAAGTGTGTTTAAAAAAAAGCTTGATTACGGACACAACCGTGTTTTCATTATGCATTTCATGTGTTACTTTGTTATTAAATGTATGTCCAAAATTATAACATAAATTGTTTAGTAAGCTGTTATATTAAAGGGACTTGATCACAGATGGTCAAAATGACATTTGTTCACATTTTCGTCACAGGTTTAAAAACTTAAATGAGCACTGTATATAATGGAGCGAAAATAAACATACTAATAATACATTTTTTTTATGAGTATTCATCGTTAGAAATCGATTAAATTATAAAATGTTACAAACGCGCAACGATGGAGTAGTTTGGGGTGTTTCTGTCATTTGCGTTATATTTTGTACCTTTACGTGGATTGCTTATATAATGTATTAAATGTAAGACGTAATGTGAGAGCCAGGGTGCCCCGTTGGTTTAGGCGATAGCTTTCTAATCTAAAGTTTAGTGGTTCGCACAACACTTTTTTTATCTTCAGTTCTATCATTGTTTTATACTCGAGCTCTTGAGTTCTGATGTTTGCATTTATCAATGCAAAGCATTTAATTTCAAACTTCCAAAAATGATAAAATCTGTGAACAAGCCCTTTTAAATTCATGAGTTTAACTTCAGATGTCGATTTTTAAAACCATCTTAAACCTGCTTTGATTGATAAAGTATTACTGTTTTTAAGTGGATTTGTTGTACGAAATGGTATTCATGTTTTAGCTCGCAAAACAATATTAAAACATGAACAAACGGAGCTTAAGCCAATCCCGTTTAGACTTAAGGAATTTTTTGAAATCGTGTCCAGATGTCTCGCTTTAAACAAACGGAGCGACACCCTAGCCCACAGTTACCTGCAAGAACTACCCATGCCCATCCTCGGTCGATGGGCAGATCTTGATCCTCCGTCACCTCACTCGCATCTGGCGTTTTGTCGTTCAGCTTTCTAGAGTTTTGTAACATATCCGAAGAGTCATCCGTAGTATCTTGGTTCTTCTGAATGACTTTACCCTTCATTATCATATGTTTCTTTTACATTCCGTTATTTACTGGCGGTTTTATTGAGTCTTTTTGTTAAGATCGTTCAAACACAATTGGTATCCATATATAATCCGACGCCCGATTTACTATGGTTAACCTATATACTATTCATTACATCCAAGTTTTTATATCAGCATGTTTGCATAATTGTCAATTGAAGTTTGTATCGGTGAATACACCGTGCTAGTAAATAAACGTATACATATCGTAGATCATATCCATGCTGTATTTACTTTCAGCTATTAGATGAACGTGAAGCACACTAAATGTATGTAAAAGGAAATGGCGCTGCCCATTGTTACTTTTAATCCGACAGTTTTTTACAACAAGGTTCGCCCATAATGTGCATATATTATCAGAAAGGCTTCACATGCAATAATTAGTATTAACGTGTTTTAAAATGTTATTAACTTACTGACACTAGCATGAGTATTTCACAGTTAACCTACAATGTCTGTTTGGTGCGTTAGAAGTAGGGATACGCGTTTATAAATATCCTTCGTTGTGTATGTCACTCCGTTACATCATTATTTACAACCATGTCAGCTGTTGCACAACAAGAAAGATAAAATTGAAACTACTCGTTCATCAATCCCTGGCTACTTGTTTCATCATTTTCGAGATGAATAAATAGGAAACTAATATTGGCCTCGTAAACGGATTGTATACTGGTTAAGCGATAACGTGTGATACTTAATCGCGACCTCTATATTAACAACAGAAATATTTGCCCCAAACTTAAGATAAAGGTAATCGAGGTGACTTTAAGGCTAGTGCTTTTAAGTGTGGCATTTGCATTTATATTAAACTGATAGTGTATGCTAATTATGTCAAACACTATATAAAACAGGGCAAAGTAAAACTAGCAATTTATTGATCATTACAATCACGATAGAATAAACAGTTTTTCTTATTAAACCAGCTAGTAATGATTGTATAAATTTAAGTCGCATTTATTTAATATATATTTTATCATTTCTCGAAAACGTATTTTATATCTTTCTTAAACTATTGTTCCACAGTGTAAAAAGACATGTATAATGTCTATAACGTTGGGTATAAACACATAGCATCCATTTATTGACACTTTTTCAAAATAAATAATGTGTTGGTTAGATAAAATATTCGTATTTTATTTTAGAAATATTTTTTTGTTCTCGAAGTTTAAATGTAACTTTATCTGAAAATTATATCATTTCATTTTACTCATTTACGTGCGTTTATACTTAAAATAGCGTTTTATAATGAGTGTTATCTGCTCAAGGTAAATCATCTTCAACTGTTAACATCTATTCGATAGGAAAACGTAAAAAAATATCGTGGTTAAATCGATGCGAACGTTTTGTATTCTGATTGTTGCAATCACTTATTTGAGAAATATGGCGTGAGGCTTTCTACTGCTCATTAGCTCGGGCTGCTGGTTAGAGACAACACATTTTGTCTCTATGGCATTTTTTAAATGTTAATTCAAACTTTATATCGAGCGAGCTTGGTTTAAATTTGAATCGTTGTACAACATGGAGATTTTCAAAGGAAATTCGGAATAGGCAGGGTAAAGACTTGAAAGAAAGCTATTAAGCATGTTACTTCTTTTTGTTGGAGCGTGTTATGTTACGGTAGCTTTCCATTCAAGAGGCTTTATGAAGGACCTGTTCTGCATGGCTCGATAAATAATCGCGGTATTAATTTGTTTATGTTAACACATTGAATTTTCAATTTGAATAAGCACGAAAGAGACATTTGCGATTACAATAAATGTATTTAATCGTTCGTTTCTGCTGTAGTGTGGCCCTTTTGTGTTTGCTATTTTTTGCACGTCGAAATGCTACATTCTGGTCAGCACATAAGGTAGTCACGAAGCCTCGGCGATGACAGGAAAATAAACTCTAACATACACACACCTTCTACATTCAGCAAATAGGAAAGTAACTATATGGAGTATAAAATGTTATTGAATAGATGTAGTTTGTTTTTATCAGACCGACAAAGAACCCCGTTAGAATTTAGAGCATCGCCTGGGACATTTTTGTTGGACAATCCTCCCCGGATGAAGTTATCAGCACGTGTGTTTCAAAGCGATGTGATGTCTGCAGATGTTTAAGACTATATATCATTAAGCTTAAAACTATACCTGACAGACACGTACAAAATATTGTTTCTGAAAATATAAATATAATATATATAATATACAATTATTTTAACAAAAACACGTTGCGCTTTTGAACGGTAGCGACAGGTTGAATCGCCTTTTATTGGTGTTATTTTCGTCTAACCCAGCAGCAGAAATATGGACCCTTATTTGCACAGATATTCTGCTTATAGAATATATGCATGACTGGCACGCGATTCACCCGCTACAGTGTTCATATATCCATGGTACCGATGCTGCTTATGTCATTAAGACCTCTAAGAATTGTACGTGAATACAAGTTAGGCGCTATTATGGGATACTAGTATGTTTCTTTGACACTAACGCGATTGTATTTCTTATGATATTCCTACCACACTCTTTCCAGTATAAACTACGTTCCTTCAATAAGAATAACTTATTCAACTGAACAACAGCAGACAGCTAGTTAACAAAGTTTAAAATGACTTGAATTCGTATACGTTACATGCTCCATGGTAAGTAAGAAATGCTTTCTTATATTTTCAAATATATAATGGTGTGAACACGTTGCGTTTTAACTGAAATGTGTATTGATCATTAGCATTTATATCTCAAACTATTTTATTAACTTATATAGAATATGAGGCAAGTTATATTATTTAAATAACGTGCTCAATTGTTTGAGCGTGTTTTGTGACTAATCAAATTACTATCCGCGTAGTATAATCAACTTAACGATGAGGATTTGAAGACCACTTTGAATGCAATCTTTCAAATAACAGATTACACTATCTTGACCCATAAATCGTGTTTCAACAACGATTAGTTGATACTATTTAAAAATCGTAGTTACTAAAGTACGTCAATTTATGTCGAATTAATTGTATGAAATGAAGCTTGTTGTGCACGAGCAGCAATTCAAATAATGTTGAATTAAGACATAAAGCTATATTAACAATATTACATCCGTTTAAATTCGTATCCTTAGAGGGTGTATACCAACATATTGCGATAAATAACGACATATAGCAGCTGACAATAAAATGTTTAAAATTTTCTATATTTGACAAGCACTCAGAGCCAAAGTTTAAACATGCAAACTTTCTCATATTTTTTCGTAGGTGTAAAGTCAAACTGTTGAACATTCAGAAGGAAAAAGACTAATAAGTTATGTAATTAAAATTTAATTCAACAAATAATGCATTTATGTAATTAAGCTAATTTTCGAAATGTACATACATAAAATGCCCATAGTTATTTTGCTGACGCTCCCATTCAGCTAAAAAAAATGTTGTGTTTGTTCTAAAAGCGCGGAAACAAACTCGGTTTAGCGGTGAACCAACACACCGACTGACCACACCAAATGACTAAACCAGCAAACTCTTTCATTTGCGACGTGGATCATACTTGCAAACAAGTAGCTTCTTTTTAATAAGCCAAAAGCAATAGCTGCTGATGTGCACACATTTTCTTTTCAAGGTCTCCCACTTTTTATCGCATTTGTCTTGGCATTCCAGTCGTTGACGTTGGGTAGAAAGAACGACATTATTCCACCAATTAGAAGTAAAGTCCCAATGAAGTTAAGGGTTATGAAGTAAGACCTGGTGATATCCCGTAGATAACCTACACCAGCACAAAACTGATAACTGGTTTATATATATCGTATTACCGTGTGCTCCATATTAGTATGAAACCTCGATGGTTATGGTTTTAATGAGATAAATTCCGTTGAAGTTCAGATGTAATTTAGCTTTAAACATTCTATATGAATCGGTTCGTAATATAATTGACGGCGGAAGTTTTATACGATCCGACAAATAAGACAAATATAGACAGGTATATCTTTTGAAATTCTTTACCTGAGAGAGGCAAGGTCAGCCCAGTGGCAAACCCTTGCATCAAGGACACGAATCCAAGAGCACCCTGCAAGTAAAGCAGCAACACTACAAAACACTGATTATAATGCAATTAAATGTGGGGCAATTGTGTACAATATCATTGCATTGACAACACATAGTAAATTGAACGAATGAGTAAATGCTTAGAGTATGCGTTTCTGTTTTGTACAAAAGCATTTCACTACAATTGATGAATACATTACATGTACATATATTACAATTGTGTATAATTGCAGTGCAACACGAAGAACGAGTAGATTTCAAATATATGTGTGGCACATATTTCAAACATCATTACATACACATCGACCGTTTCTATCCCTTCAGCTTGTATTCGGTTTTGTTAAATTCGAGGCCGTTAAAAGTTACCATTGCTGTTTTTACTTTAGAAAGTGTTTTTTACATTTTTGACACTGTCATACCCATAATTATTAGACAAGTGATTAAATTCTATTTTGTTTCTCGAATTAAGTTTGGTTGAAGCACATGCTTCAACGAGAAAAAATCCATATTTGATAGAAATGGTTAGGATGGGTCTTAACGTGTTTCTGGAAAATATACATTTAACTATATTTGCAATGAATTTTAGAATATCAAAAAAAAACATAGAACTACGAATGACACCAATACAACAAACCTTAAAATCCTCAAAGGCTAGGATATCCAGTATGACAACAACAAAGAGGGAGAAATACACGCCCTGAAGTAAACCAGTTATGACTGCAAATATGGCAATCGTTTCAAATGACTTCATCAGACCGACGAACTACGCGCTGACGCCAAGAATGAGTGCCGCAATGGCAAGGAAGGTCGACCGGTGACACCAGCCTTTGTCCGCGATAAGTCCGAACACCAGCTTAGACAAAAGGTCCATTACACTAATTCCTGAGACCAGTAACGCTATTTGTCCTTTGCTGATGCCCTTTTCGAATGCATCTTGCGGCAGAAAAGAGTTGACCTGTGAGCAACCTGCACAAAGGAAACCGTTGCACACGAGGAAGTAAATAAATACTGGACTTGATAGCAGTTTTATGTTGAACACCTTCAAAAACTGTGCTGAAATAGATTTCTGTTCTTTGGGAACTGACTTTATTGGTTCGTCGGTGAAATGATTTTCAATTTTATCAACAGGGCCGTCGAAGTTTAAATCAAGCATGGAAACGTGGATCATTTGTGTACTTGCAAAGATTGCAATTTGGGATTTCAACAACTTAGTAGCGTCAATTTTGACAATGTCAGTTTGTTCGTTTTCACTTACGCAACGTCTTCGATGTGTTGATCCTTGCTTTTGATTTAATGCTGATGCTTTAATTAAACAGTCCTTTCCGTTTTTATATTCACTATCTTCCTCTATTATTTCGTTTGAAAGAAGCGCTTCTCCCAGATCGGCATCACGAGTGTAAATATGCGGTTTACGGTTGTTTTTCTTTCTTCTTTGGTAGAAACTCAATGGACGTAACAGACATGCAACAATGAGCAAGTGGAAATGGAAGCCAGCTACCAAAATATATGTCCCCGTAAATGCATGGGTTTCAAACAGCAGTGTGTATATCGGAGCGAATACCAGGCCTCCGATGCTGACGCCCGAGTGGACGATGCTGTTAGCCGGGCCTCGCCTCTTCTTGAAGTATGTACTGACGATAGCGTTCACGTGAGGGATGACCAACGAATTGGCTATTCCTAAAATATACATTTTGATACGATCGACGTAAAACATTTGAACCACGCTCTGTGGTAAGTGTGTTGAATGGATGTGCGTAAATTGTCGTCCCAAATTAGCCTGTGAAGTTCGCACAGGCTAATCTGGGACGACACATTCCGCCTAAACTGGATTTTCGTCAAGAAAAGTATTCCTTTAAACAAAACAATACAATAAAAGAGGAAAGTGTCGTCCCTGATAAGCCTGTGCGGACTGCACAGGCTAATTTGGGACGACACTTTACGCAGATGCATCAAACCTCCTTTTCAAAGAGCGAGGCTCATTTACTTTTAAGACAGAAGGCAAATATCCATGTTGACCACTATACATTATAAGTATTAAAAACCCGATTGATACGTATCTGCATCATTACAAATACTCAACTTCTAGTTGCAAAGAAATTAGCTATTATTTAATAAAAAAGTATAATTAAATTCTAAATATATGTAATATTCATATTTATATTCGTCTATTGTATGAACTTTGCAGACAGGCGATATGAGCGATATATGGAAGACATACAGAAAGCTAGGGTAAAAGACTTATTGGTGAATGGCTGTAATTTGGTCGGGCGGCTGGGTACGATCCAATTGATATGACGGCACTTTTACAGAGACATGCATATGGACGGACGGACATATAGATGAATATAGAAATAAAACATCACAAACACGTAGTATGCAACCACAAATGAATATTTGATAAGCGCCGACTTACCTGTAAGAATACCAAGAAGAATCCAAGCAATCTTTATATCTGTAGTAAAGGCACTTAGGAAAAATACTGTTGTCGTCAGAATGCTACCGCACATCACAGATAGGCGGGCGGGGATGGAATTACCGACGGTCATCACTAACAACGCTGGAAAATGAAAAATAATATGTCAGTATATTTTTTTAATTTGGCAATGCAGTAATCAGTTGGTGATTTGGTCAATGAATTTGGAAGTTCGGTCTGTATTTCGTTTAATCGGTGGGTCAGGATTCAGTCGTCTTTCGATCGGCGATCGGTAGACAATTGAAGCAGACCTAAAATGTTGCACAAGAGGAGGTTTCGTTTGAGTTTCAAATTGCACATTGAACATTAATCTACATATAATTCCTGAAAATATTTACCGATGACACTGAAACCGACGTTCTGCGATGTGAAAATCAGTGACGTCGCTGATGACGTAGAACCATAACGCTCTTGTAATTGGACAAACGAGATGCCAAAACACTTCATCTGGCCAATTATTATAAACATGCAGAGCGTGCCAACTGAAAATAGAGGCAAATTTCAATCAGATATAGTACGGATAACATTTACAATCATTTGAATATATACTTAAATAAAACCACATGTAACCGACGTAAGGTGTATGGTTCGTTAGTCAGCATAGCATCTAGTATGACATTTCTAATGTTGAATTAATTTTTCTAATTATAAATACAATATGCCAATAAAAAATGTTATCGTCGTAAGTATTAATATGATAACTATAATAACTGTTATTGCCAAATATACCAAGCATAATCACCCACGCCCATCCCTTGTCGACCGGAAGACCGATGTCGTCCATGCCAGTATCACTGCTTGAATCCTCCTCGACGTCGCCTGCGGAGTCTTTTACCTCAACAACTGCGTCATACGGCTCCTTTGTTATGTCTAATTTTCTGACGTCATCTTCAGGCTGAATAAGGTCGTCCGCGAGAGACCGAGAGTCATTCCCTGCTTCTAATTTCGCACCATTTGAAACTTTAGACTTAGTTGTGTTGTCTGGATTCCCGATGTAATGATCGGTCAGAGAGCCATTAATTTTCTCGAATTTCGCATCAATTGCACAATTTGGCTCGTTTGTGTTTTCTCTCTTCCATTCATTTCTACCCGTTTGCGAAACATTATTTTCATTGACTTTCGCGTCTTTTTTTCCGTTCACGCACTGATTTATATTCACATCTGTCGACTTTGTCACATCCATATTTTCTAGTTACATGTATATTTCACTCACACGTTATATAAATTCAGCAAGATCTTCAGCAAATTCAAACACGCACTTTTGTCTTCTGTGTTGCACTGTAACCGCGGTATGGCTTGTTATTCGTTCGATAACAGACGCCATTTTAAAATCCGGGATAATCCGCCCGATTTCGGACTTGAACTCGGTTGATTTTCTAATCTCATGTTTTCTGCTCGCGGCAAGTGCGACACATCAATTCAAATTGAGTCTCATTTGTTTCAGTTCTATTCGTTTGAAGATAAAGCGCTGTCAGGTTTGATATCAAAACAAAGTTATCGTCCTATTGTTGTTAGATTAAACAGTGAATACATTTGGGCCGCGCTCTATGAAAAGGGGGTTTAATGCATGTGAGTAAAGTGTTGTCCCAGATAAGCCTGTCTGGGACGACATTTTACGCAAATGCATTAAACCCCCTTTTCACAGAGCGATGCTTATTTGTGTTAGGTATACTTATCTTTAGAATCGCAATTAAGCTATCTCGATAGCTAGCTAGACCATCCGAATTCCGATATCAAGCACACTGTTTACATTTATGAATTCCATAAAATATTGGAAGTTAAACATTCTTCACACGATTTTAAACATAGTTAAATGGAAAAATAACTTCATTTGATAAAAAACGAAGATTATATTATTTTAAGTCCAGTTTATCACAATGAAACTTTATTAATGGCGCCTACATGGAAGTCACTTCCTGTTTTTATACATATGTTGGACCTTGCGTAAACTAGTGTTAAAGTGTATAACAAGCTGTCTGATAGTTTACATAATATTTTTAATTTCCTAACACATGTTGCACAAATTAGGCCAAGTTTGCAAGGAGTGTTTTAAAGAGATAAGATCATGGATTGATATTGTTAAACCTCAATTAACACAACTCAATACGAAAAAATATAACTATTGAGAATTATACCAGCATTGCGAGTATCTTTACACATGCGAGTCACGCTCTGTGAAAAGGGATTTAATGCATGTGCGTTAAGTGTGGCCCCAGATAAGCCTGTGCAATCCGCACAGGCTAATCAGGGACGACATTTTCCGCCTAAACTGGCTTTTAATCAAAAAGAGTATTCCTTTAAACGAAAAATACAATAAACGCTGAAAGTGTCGTCCCTGATAAGTCTGTTCGGACTGCACAGATTTATCTTGGACGACACTTTACGCACATGCATTGAAACCCCTTTTTACAAAGCGAGGCTTATATGTTAATGTCCAGGTGTTGTTACCGAAACATTTTAAACATCTTACGTTATTTACTAAAATATATTTAGTTGGTAACTCGCATACTATTTTAATTAAGGAAAATTCATATATGATAGGCGTTATGGTACTGTATTTCTGGAATATATCGGGATAGTGCTTGGTTAAGATACGTGTACGTAGAAAAAAGGAATAACCACCGCATTAGATTTGTTTAGAAAGCTTAAGTATAAAGTAAAATATTGAGGAGCGGAATACAACGAAGGCAATAATGCATTAATCAAAGTAATACGATTTCTTCAATGAAAATATGCAAGAGGACATACAAAGCGTTTCAATATAATTTCTTCAAAATGAATGTATAAGCAAACATATTAAATCGTTTTACATTGACATGCAAGTAGAAAACCTTTTTTTAGCGAAGTCAGTGTAATTGTTTTCAATACCACCAGTCGAGAAATGAATCGCTACTGGTAAGGTACAACACATACATTTAAACGATATGTTGTTTCAAGGTGCGTTCGCGACATTAATTATTGCCTGAGTTCAATGAACTAATTTTCAACGAATAAATGATTTATGCTCCTCATGTTTCTGATTATGTAGTGGTGTACCAAGGTAGGTTTGCATATGAGCCTCGCTCTGAGAAAACGGGGTTAAATGCATGTGCGTAAAGTGTCGTCCCAGATTAGCCTGTGCAGTCCCCATATACTTATCAGGGACAACGCTTTCCGCTTTTATTTTATTTTTCTTTAAAATGAAGACTCTTCTCGGCGAAAATCCAGTTGTGGCGGAAAGTGTCGTCCCTGATTAGCCTGTGAGGAATGGGATGACACTTTACGCACATGCATTAAACCCCCTTTTCACAGAGCGAGGCTCATATACATGTGTATAATCTGCATTTTTTAAACGGAGAATGATAACAAATAACACATGCACTGTTTGATAAATAAAATAGTGTTTCCGTCTCTAGCTCGCCGACATTAATCTATACTGAACTATTTGAATGATTATGTTGAAACACCATCACGATATACAAATCAGTTTACGTTTCGGAGTAAAGATAAATTACAACGCCATCGGGATCCGAGCAGGTTATAACTGGAATTGAAAAAATGTAATCTTTTATATGAAATATTTAATGTATTTTATGTAATACAAACACATGTAAATCCGGCTTCATCAGTTATGTACTTTATTGATCGTTGAAAGTCACATTCTATGTTTACTTGATGCCGTTTCGGATCAATAACATATCTCTTTAACACCTTTCCGTAAATACATTTAAAATTGATAATAACCAAATTATAAGGGAAGTAACTGATATAATATATAACTATAAGTGTAATGTATATGATTAGTTTCCCGTGTTAATGTGCACAATCGATTCATTAAAGAAATAATTCGTGTACGTCATAGTTTGTTGTCGAATAACCCACGGCCGGAAGTTTAGATGCGTGGGGATTAAATCACGAGTGCGAAGCACGAGTGATTTGAAACTGCGCATCTAAACTTCCGGCCGTGGGTTAATAAATATTCAATATATCACGCAGTTAAACGACAGATCAAATAAATACTAATACACAGTGTCGATGTTTTGATATGCAATGGTGAAAACCAAATGGTCATATTTACTCAAATACACACAGTGACTATTTAATAAACATATCATCTTATACTTCATTTTTAACGTCGACTTCTAAATATATGTGCAACATGTCGATTACAAAAATGTTATTCATAATAACTATGAATGCATATATATATATATATATATAATTAAATATTCATAATATGATTACTATAATCGCCAGCTACGCCTAATCACCCAGGCCCATCACTTGTCGACCGGAATACAATCATTGCTAGAATCCTCCTCGACTTCGCGTACGGCTTATGTGACCTCAATAACTTTGTCATACGACTCCTTTGTGTGGTCTCGTTTTCCGAAGTCATAATCAGACTGATTAAGATTGTCCGCAAAAGACCTAAGGTCATTTCCTGCGTAGAATTTCGCAGGATGTCAAACATTTGGCTGAGTTGTGCTTCGGGATTTGAAATTATTAGTCCGAGAGCCATTCGTAATGTCGAATTTCGCATCAGTAGTAGTAGTAAGGTTTATTTGATATACGGCCACCGGCCCTTGAATATACATTAACACATACAAAATGCATATAGATATATAGAGAATACTTGGTCGGTGCGGAATAAAGCGAAGTTTATTTTGCGAGGCTGAGAAAATCTGAACCACGAGCCTTGGCGAGTGGTTCAGATTTTCGGGCCGAGCAAAATAAACTTCGCTTTATTCCGCATCGACCTAGTATTCGATTTATCCCATCATTTTTTTTAGTCGTCAATTATTTCTTTAAAAATAGAATAGGAAATTAAAACTACTGAGAACACGGAAAATCCCAAAGTTATTTTAAGCAATCATTGTTTTTCGACCTCAGCTGTAAAGCGGTCCGCGTAAGAAAATAGTACCAGAATATTTCAAACAAAAACAATACGATTAACGCAATTCATTTATTTGCAAGACAACGAATCACTTTCATATGTTACCAAAACTCAACCAAATAAATAACAATAACTAAATTATCAACCAAATAAATAACAATAACTAAATTATATTTATAGCGATGTCAAGAATCATGTTCATTTTCAAAAAATGGCCGAGCACGTGAGTCGACTTTGTGTGAAATCGATGCTTTTCGTCGGATTTACGGTGTGTTAAAGGTGTTATTTCGATACTGGATTAGTTATTGTGTACATGAAAATTCTGGATGTTGAACGTTGCCCCGAAGAACTGGGATTTAAATGAGCTGGACATTGACTGCTGGAAGCTGTACTGTGCCTGTGGTTGGGGAACTTGCAATGGTGTTTCGGGTAGAATTTCCGCTTCGGTCTGGTGTTGTTCCGGCTGGCTAGGGGGCTGCGTTGACGAAAATGTGGCCGTGCTGGTGACAGAGTGTTTTCTACCCTGAATTGGTTCTGCATTTTGACCATGGGAGGCAAGTATGTTAGAACATTTTTTCTGTTGCTCATGACTAACATTTGAATAATTTAAAATTGACTGTACATTCTTGTGTCCAGTGACAGACATAATTTCAGTGGCTGGAATGTTATGTTCTCTTAGTTTTTGCACCAGGTGCTTGCGAGTGGAATGATTGGTCAGGCGTTTTTCTACTGGTAGCCCGGCTTCAGTTGCCATCATCCTGAGCATTTTGCTCAATTTATTCATCCCAATTTTTTGACGAATGAACCATTGCACGCTTTCTTTGCGATCAGATTCAGACATTTGTGGTTCCTGCTTCATGATCGTGTTTGGAGCTAGATAAAATGGGTCATTCTCATCGCAAAAATTGGCTGGCCGTTTCTGTGCATAAATTTTGTACAAAGCAACTGGGTTTCTGGGGTCATTTTCATTAGTTGCAAACATTTTTGGGGTGACTCTTCTAACATCGCTCAAGTTTTCTCCAGTTCTAGTCTTCGTTTGACGTTCATTGAGCTCCAAGTACTCGGTCCCATCAGAAGATATTTTCAGTTGAATGTCCCCCCATCTGTTCGAATACAAAATATTTTATTCTAATTTCTAAATATTTCCGTAATTTATTACTTATTACTTTATATTATCCTGGTAAGTAACAGTATACTGGTTAGCGAGTATTTGTCTGACAGCAGTATTTACCGGACGTTCTATTTAGTTTGTGCATTGTAATTCTGCAACGCAATTTGCTTTG
>VMBQ01008123.1:0-39438 GCA_007657795.1 Dreissena rostriformis
GTCCTAAAATAAACAGACAACATGATTTCGTTGTTTTTACCTTATGGTACGAAGTAGTAGTTAATTTAATAGAACTAAAGTAGTTCTTTATGCGACATGCATTGTTGCTCTTTTTTTCAAATCGTCAGATCATTTCTTCCTTTGATTATTTAACTAAGCATCCATTAGTCATTTGGATGAAGCTCTATTTATAAAAAAAAACATTTTTTTTCTCATGTTTCCTTCTGTCCATGAATAGTACTTCCCTTACGGTAATGCTTAATACTTTTTACGTATATATACCTATTATAAACGGCTTCTTACTGACCCTGTCTGGTGTGATACAAGGTCTGTATAATTAATGGGCGAGAGCGTTGCTAGAGACTACCCTGTATCACATCGTATGTCAGTGAAAAGCAGCGTAACGAATCTGTCTAATCGAGTACTGTTTCGTTCTCAAGCTTAACGTAACAAAAGGAAAACATTAAGTTGTAAATGACGTCATCTTGTTTACTCCCAAGACATCATGTTACGTTACCAACTGGATATGAAAAGCTATTAAACTTATTATAGAAAACTAAACGGTCAGCAATGAAGTGGTTGCAAGTTTTTTTTTATACATTCCATAATTCTGAAGTATATTGTACTTATGTATGCAAATGTATTGCGAATAATACAATATACAAATAATACTTCAACTACGTGCTTGGCACAGTCTTTAAACGTTCCAAAAATATAGCAAAGAATTAAACTTCAGCAATTATATCAGGAGAAACATTCTTGTTCTTATCAACTACTTTTATAAGAGAACACCAACTATAAACATAAAATTATCAAAACTGGGATCGTTGCTCTGGAATTGTCAATGCCAAAATCTCAAAATACAATAAGCAAATTTACAGCATAACTGCTAAATAATGATTATATACAAGTATTTAAAATAGTTTCGGAAGAAATTGAATTTTCTTTCTAGAGGTAAATATCTGTTTCACTGTTTATACCTTCCGAAAATGAAAATAGGTTAAACTTGTACAGGANAAAATGTAAATGTACACAACATGCGTGTGTGTTGTTTTTTTCATTTGGAAGTTTTCATTTTGGAGTCTTTTTGACGATTTATTATAAAAGCGACTTGTTTCATATACTTACACAGTTATAGTTGAATGTCAATATATGCTTTAATCATTTTAAAATGTACATATAAATATCATACAATTCGTAAAAAGATATGCAATAGTTGCTATCCGATTTAATTCACGTGAGAGATTTGTATCTGGTAAATACAGCACTTCACTGGATATTGGAGTGTTCCATTGTGTACACGGGTATTGTCCGCTCATCTATCCGTTGTGTAATGGAATGTATGCCACTCTGTGTTGATATACATTTATTTTCAGTTTTCTTTTACAATTATAGCATAAAAAAGGCACAAACAGATTGTCCAAGTTTAAACATTTGTTTGTTATGCTGAAATCTGCAAATTTAACAAATTTAACAATAGCTAGTATTTGATAAACTGCTCCGGTTATTTTTAACAGCAAGAATGTAGAGTACATGACGTAGCGCATGTGACGAAGTGGAAAGTTTATCATGTCCATAGATCTTAACACATTTGACTATGTATTGTAGCAGTGATAGCTTGGCATAATTAATCAACATAGGTCTTTAATCATTGTAAAATAAGTATTAAAGGCCCTGAATGATTAATCGTTTGTTATTTTGCTGCGTGGATTATAATTGGATTTTATAACATAATAAAAGGTAAGATAATATTTCGAATGTTTTTTTTTTACTTGTACTTTTGTATTTACAAATATAAATTAATATGTATTACTTTCGATAAGATTTTCATTCTACCGATGCAGTTGATTATTCGATTTGTTCTTTTGACAAGTGAATGGATGACATTACGTAATGAACTTGTCACAATAACTTTGTGGTCGAAAGTGACATAAGTCGGTTCCTGTTCTCCACCAGGAGAAAGCATTCTTACATGAGTGCATCCTATCACGCACGCCGTACCCCAAAAAGCATAAAAATATTAAGCGCGTCCCTAAGTTCGTAATCCGAGGTCGAAAAGCGTATTTAAATTACCCTGTCTTTAAGGTCGAAAAGCGTCAGTCACTGCCGTCACAACTCTTGACACCGTGGCAACATCTACCCCAAAAGTATCCCCTTTCAAGCGCAATCATTATATGTTGCCGCGGTATCAAGGGTTTGTTGCGTCTGGTAGGACGTTTAGTCCTATCATATCGTCTAGTTGTTCTATTCTTGCCGTCACAAAATCTGAACCGCCTCCGAAGTTCTTCGTCGTCGAAATATGTCCATTTGTGTCTGTTTACTTGTAGAAATTTTCTAGGTCGTCGATGGTTAGAGTATATAATGTTGGCCATTTTGTCTTTGTTACCTCGCGGTTGCTTGTACTTAATCAGCTCGAGTAGACGGGTATGTTTAAACCGGGTTTAAAACTATGAACTATAATATACATGAAAGATCAGACGGAATCTTCCTGCTATTGCGACCTTACCCAATGGATTTTGTAATGGTAAACACTCGTCATAGAGCAAAAATGGTTGCCAAATTAAAAAAAAAGTTGTTAAAAACATGTAATAACATAAGTTAACTGATATAGCAAGATTTATTCCATAGTCACGGCGGGTTTATTTTGGGGTTATGTTTCGTGTTTTGGTGACTCCTATATTTTGGCTAAATATTAATATTCGGTGTAACAATATATGTGCGTATCGACTGCGTACTATTGCTTAAGAACAAAAAGGACATCCGCAATTTGAAATCACGAAGTACATAGTTTAATTCATTAAGTAAGAAATTGTTGCTTAAGAACAAAATGGACATCCGTAATTTGGAATCACAAAGAACATAGTTTTATTCATTAGGTCATAAATTGTATTCATAGTTTATGGTTTTCACAATGTAAGCATTATATTTAATTTATTTGATACAATAATTATTAATTGTAAAAAAGCCTCATATAAACAAGAATGCATTTAGGTCATGTTTAGTTTCTACCATTAACTTGTTATAAAAGCTTCACTGTTATTGAAAGTGAGGTCCACTAACTAACACCGAATTATTGGATTAATATAAGATTCCTATTTTATACCCGGTGCTAAACATACCAAGAGAGGACACTTTTACCCTAGATCAAACTTTACTAAGGCGTGGTCACTTTTGATGACCAGTTTTGACACACGGAATTGTTTTTAACGAACACAGTACCGGTCCCTGATAGAATGTTACATACCATTTATTAAACCCCTGACGTTGTGGGTCCAGGGAAGATTGTTTAAAGCTATTTATTATATAAGTGCATTTACATCATGTGTAATGTTTACAGTCTCTAGAGTGATAGTAGAATTCATTCAATAATGGAATGGTTTATTTACCTGTTAAGTCTAACCTATACACATATAACAGTTCAAGAAGCATCCATGAAACCCTGTTTTGTTACATAACTTTAATTGCAATGGCCAGGAAACAAGGATATGGATTTTCTGATAACATCCACTGAGCTAGGTCAATAAAGACCCAACCATTTCTTGCATTTTTTAAGACTTCATTATATCATTATATAACTCATGTGATCTCTGGGCTGTAGTCAGTTTTTACCAAATGGATCTAAGCGGCATGCTTTTAAAAAACTTAGTAGATGGGCCCTTTACGATGTTGCAGACTATTTATTAAACCCATGAACTTTCTGAGCTTTTTAACAAGCCTGAAACATATGTTTTCAACTGTATTGATTGGATGTAAAATGTTCTGAAAATGTACAAACAATTCATGGAGAAGTTGAACACTTTTGGCAATAATTACCTTCCGTTCTGATAAAATGATATAGGATTGCCACACAATACATGTATTTGAAGACCACGAATTCAATCGTTGCCAAATCGTGGGACAAATGCATTACGGCCGAGTGTTCTATCTCACGATCGGTACGGATATTCAGCGATTGTAATGTTTAAGTTTGCTATGGTGATAGAAGAGTTCTTACAATAACGGAATGGTTTATTTTAACTGTTAAGTGTTATATATGCACAAATAGCATTTCAAGAATCATCAACGAAACCGAATAAGATGAAGTTTGTGATAACATCCACTGAGCCAGGTCGAAACGGACACAAACATAATTTGAAATTTTGGAGTCCACATTATTAAAAAAATTCAAAACATTAAACAATGTGATAAGAAGAGATGCATGTTCATTGAATTTAATTTTACACGAATAATCACAGAAAGTATTTAATGTACTGGTTTAAAAATACTTATGGTTTAAAAAGTAAAATAAAAGAAGGACTAATCAGACATGTATGTCAAAATAAATCAACCCCAATACTATGAGTCTTTTAAAAAAGTAATAATGATAAAAAATACTAAAAGAGTAAATAATAATACTATATAATAATAAATATTATAATAGTAATAACATTATAAGATCATTAACTATATAATAATAAAAATGATAATAGTAATAAACATTTTAAGATCAATTAGATTATTATTATTATTATTTATTTATTTATTTATTATTTTAAAAATAATATTCTTATTATTTGTATTGTTATTATTATTATTGCTATTATTTACATTTTTAAACAATGATTATAACCAATCTCTTGCACGACGGTTACATTACATTCACCTCTGTGATGGGCTCAGCACGGACTTTTTTTATGAGAGCATCTCATTCATGTCATGATCATTCCATGCGTTCATCATGAAGGTTACAGTATACTAAACAATCTCTTGCACGACGGTTACATTAACTGCTATCAAGAAAACCATCTATCCATCTATCTATCTATACTGTCTAATTTGTTTGATAAATACAACAAAACCGACCGTCTTCTCTCTGTAAATACAAGTTTGCCGTCGATGCAATGCATAACGTCACTCAATTTGTTCATTTGTTTACATCTGTTAAGTGCGCGGAATGATTCCATCTGTGTAAATGGGCAATAAAATAGTTCCAATGAATTGCATTAAAACTACCAATTTTTTGCACGATGTATCGTATATTTAGAATACCTATTTCATTATTTAACGCCTCTGATCCTAAAAATCCAATCAAATATACTTTGAATGCGTTTGTTCGGTTTTGACAAGATTCATGCCAAGATTCGTGGCAAGATGGCTGCTGAGCNATGTTTAGCAACAACACATGCATGATACGTGTGTTATTTCACAGTTACCATCTGAAAATAGCCGGAAGAAAACGCTTTAATTTTTATCATAGCGGATGCATATTATGGAAAAGATCACATGCGCCACTGATCGTAAGCATTTTGTAGTTTATAAATGGTTTATTCAGACTAACACGCATTATCATTGCCTTTGTTAAAAGTATAACACGTGCGCATTAAAATGTCCCGCGCAACACAAGATTTTTTTTTGAGAAATACATGGATTCGCATGATTTGTTTCCAGAATATCTGGAACAGGTAAAATAACGCGATTTAGCAAACAAAATATAATAACAGTTTGTGTTAATGTGCGGCTTATAGACCGAGTTGAAACTATGTAGTTAAAGCGAAAAAAATATATATTTGAATTGATGGAAATTCTGTCTTAAATGTAGATCTGTATTTTAGTTACCAGTACCATACTTAACAATGCAACAACAATGTGCATACTGATAAGGGTACATTTTGAAAGTCAATAAATCATCACTTTAATGAACATCAAATAAAAATCAAAGTGAACTGTAAACTAAATATTTTTGTCGAATAATAGCTTCCAAACTACAACGGTAAAAACGAGATGAAACTTTAACTCTATTTCTATTGGGGGGGAATAAAATGGATTCTGCTAGTACAAGTTCAACGGAAGTTTAATGTGATTAATGTATTCAATGATTCATTAAGCGCAGCTCTGTTATTGCATCAGACTTGTCCCGGAAAAGCACGAGTTTAGAAAAAACCCACTAATCACCCCGGTACAAACAACGCCTGTCCATTATATCAACCAATGGTAGCTTACTTTTAATAATAACGGTTGATACGGTGTGTGATTTTGAAAGGATTTTAAATGGGTCAGCTTTATTTGTACCAGCGGATAAATGGGTTTTTCCAAAAAGTTGCTTTTTCCGGGATACACATAATCGCATGTGCCTGTTACTCACGGAAACAGCGAAGAAATAGTCATGAGCATGACTTTTAATTTAATACAAACTTAATCGATTTATGTAAATGGTACATCAACGGTTTATCCACGTAATAAACTATACTTGTAAGAACAATGCAAATTTCATATATTCGCACAATTATTTATCCAAGACGATTATTATTCTCATTAAATCGTAATGAAGGGAGTACATACTTAACCAATATATATTTATCCGATAAGGCAAGTGGACAGATTGGTCCAAATTTAGATATGATGAAGCAATATTGGGATCCCAGTTTAGCCAGTCTACCTGTGCCAAATATAGGAATAATATGTCCAAAAACCTACAATATATTTATACAACTGACGAAATATTTCTTTCTTACGTGTTTCAATGTTATAAGCGTGATATAAATGGCGTTTACGTCATAACACTGAATATATATAGAGCCCGATATTCGTTTTTATTTAAACATATTTAGTTTGTATACGGAAGTCTATTGGTGCAATAGTGTGTCTCCCATATAGAAAGTACTTGTACCTTCGATGTTTAAATGTTCATAGATAGTATACTATTGTTACAATTTTAATTACTGTTATATATAAACATAATTAGTTGTACTTATAATGAGTATAAAGGTCAGTTAGCATTAAGTTAGCATTAAGTAAATTAATTTAGTTGAAATGTAGTAGTAGAAGTATGAGTTATAGTAGTAGTAGAAGTATTCGTATGTGTATCATTTCAGTGTATAATCTATGATTATAACAGCACACAAATTGACCAGAACTGTATAACTCTCAAAGAAAATTTTAATAAAGAAAATATTTATACTTTGAAATATATTTCATATAGAATGTTAAATAATTAAGAAAAATTATTAAAAAATAACCAATAGTTTTCAGTTTTAATTAATCGCCGGATTTAAAGGGACTTGTTCACAGATTTTGGCATGTTTTGAAGTATGTCATTAAATGCTTTAAATTGATAAATGTAAACATCGGAACTTAATAGCTTCAGTATAAAACAAGAATTTAATTAAAGAAAGAAAACAAGTTTGTCACACCGGGGCTCGAACCACTGACCCTTTGAATAAAAATCAAACCACTCGGCCATCCATGCTTGTATAGCAAGTATTTTACACTTTATATAAGCAATCCTCGTAATGTCTCAAAATATAACGATACGAACAGAACTCTCCGAATTATTCAATCGTTTCGCGTGTGTAACGATTTATAAGTAAAATGATTTATAATTTAAATGGACTATTAAGAGCATGGTAAATGTTCAGTATTACGATTTCCTCGCAAAAAGCATAACTTAAACGAAAATTTGCAGATCTGAAACATTTGTTTTGAATCTTGTCAATTTACTAAAACGTGAACAGGTCCCTTTAATAAAGCGTTACCGCGCAGTGGAGCGTTCAATATGTAGTACAAGCGGTCAATATTTAGCACATTCATTCCATTTAAGACAAATTTGCCGATTTAACACGGAGACTAAAAAAATGATACACGTTTATGTGAGGAATAATATTCGATATTATGATTATAATTAGTAGTAGTAGCAGTAGTATGATCGCTGAAGTCGTATCAGTTGTTGTTGTTGTTGTTTTTATATCCGTAATGTGTAATCCCATTTTATTTAAATTTTCACCATCAGACATAAGTCTGACACTGATAGGCTGCTGTACTATTTCAATGTGTTGTGTAATATTTTTCAATATATCATTTTATGCCAGTCTTTATTCTCTTTACTTGAGCGCACGAAGACTGAATCAGGAGTACAAAAGTTATACAATTTTAATGGAATTAGCGCCAATGAACAACATCGGAAGCCGAAGCAGAAACACGGGTGCCGCCTTGAAAAGCAACCAGCGTTTCAGGTGAAAAACATTGGATACATAACTTGAACTGAATGTATTTATTCCGAGATGTCAATTGTATTTATATTGCATATATTAAATAATATTTATAATTATATTCCAACAATATTACACCGATATGAATATATATTTAGATATTGGAAGTTTTGAAATGCTGAATAGTGGTAAATGTTAAACTATATTACAAAGCAATCTTTAAGGATTTCGTCTGATATAATTATCGGAAGTTAATATGCGAGACATGTATGAAGAAATTGAAACTGTTAAACATGGATAATATAAGGTAAATATCTGTGTGTCATTTCAACTCGCTTAACTAACTATAGATCTTCAAAACTATATATGGCTTAATATTTGGATTTCTGTTAAAAAGTGGCACACATATTTTTTCATTACCCATGAGAAGAATACGTTTGATTAGCACTAGTACGTACAATTTGAATCTTATATTACAAAAAACTGGCACGAAATTATCACGGGATGTTATTTCATATTACAGAAATTGTCTGTATATAGGCAAAACTACACCCTGACAAGATTCGGTTACAGGTAAATGCATTTTATATAACATTTAACAGTTTTGGTAAAAAAGGAGTGTCGAATAGCAATAT
This sequence comes from Dreissena rostriformis, assembly GCA_007657795.1. Lineage (NCBI taxonomy): Eukaryota > Metazoa > Mollusca > Bivalvia > Myida > Dreissenidae > Dreissena > Dreissena rostriformis. Next base: position 8,600 of record VMBQ01008123.1, read on the forward strand.
TGTATATATTTTCATTTACGAGCTTGTATTAAGTTTTAATTCTAATTTAACTCTCTGTTCCAGTCGTTTCAAGAGATTACTTAAACGAAATTCCTGTTTTCAAAATTCAATTAAGCAAAGGATTCCGCAACAAAAATACTAAAATGACCAGTATGGATACATCGAAGATTTTAGATGGTCTATATGCTTTTGGTACCACATGTGGATTAGATGCTCCCCCATTGTTGTACGCCAGCAAAAGAAACACGTACGCAGTGCTGTCACCGCCTTCGTTTTGGGAAAACCTACATTTCTAAGAGGACAAACATCTGGCAGATACGTTTCTAGCATACACAAACGAGTATCGGCAATGTTTCTACTGTACAGATACATACTTCAGTTCGTTGGAGAAACGGATTCGTACTAGTAAAATCCCTTTAATCCGGTTTGATGATTTATCACAGGCTCATGTAACAGGTGGTTTTGATGAAAGTTGGCGGAATGAATTCGTTTTTTTCCGGTTCTGAAACGTTTAATCAACCTCCTTACGATGAAAATACGGTTAAACTTCCCGTCCAAGTCAACGATGACACAGATACTGAAATACCTACACAGCAACCCAATGATCGTAGTGGACAAATGCAGTCAGATGAAGGACACGAGCAAAATAATACTAATAAATGGAAGGTATTGAATTATCATGTCAGTGTATTAAGCATGGTCGGTTTCCTAATAGTTAAGAGTGCGTGAATAGCTCGTAGAACTTTTTTTATTTCCACGAACTTCCTCTGACAATATTTATACATGTATTTGCATTTTTCATTTAAAGATTACGTTGTACAATTGCAAATTATGTATTGATAGCACATTTTATTTCATTTATTAGACAGCCAAATATCCAGATTTCCAGGATATTAAATACAGATTAGAATCATACCGAGAATGGCCACTGGCAGAACCAAACCCAATGGCACTATGTGAAGCTGGATTCTTTTTCACCGGTAATACAGTTAATGAAAATTATAAATAAAAAATAATAACGAACGGAAAACATTGCGCATAAATGACACGATGGATACCAAATAAGCGTGTGTTGCAAATGTTAATGTACCTTTAACTTTCCCGATTTACATTCTGTGCGTTCAATAATTGTCAATAATAGGGCATGTTTTGATTTCAATATGCATGCTGTCTATTCCAGGTCACAGCTACGACCTCGTGCGGTGTTTCTGCTGCGGCATCGGTCTAAAAGACTTCTCTGACACGGACAATACACTGCTGGAACACGCGAAGCATTCATCAAACTGTCCGTTTATTATGGACCACTTTGGAAGTCGGGAAGCCTTAAAACGATATAAGATAACACTTTACGTAGGTTTATCATCTCGGTTTTCACTTAACATCAGTATAATATTGCAAGAAGCACTACCATACGACGAAACATTCATATGACAATTTGTACTTGACAAACATATATGCCAGGGAATGTTTCACGAAACATTTTATACATACAATTTAATGTTATCCATTTTAGCAAAGATTCGTTACTCAGGATCCTGAAGAGATCAGGAGAAGGCAACGTGACATGTCCCAAATGCAACAAGGTATTACGCGTTTCAGTTTCAGCATAATAAGTTAAATAATAGAGATATAACTTACATGTGCCGTGAACGGACTGTAGTTTAGAATACGTACAAAACGCAGAGCTTCTGTAGACAAAAACCAATACTGATAGGTTGATTAATCACAGTGAAATCATCATCAATTTTCCGATAAGATAAAACATATTTACTCTCAAAATAACATCTCTTCGTTGACAAAAAGATGTCTTCAAATGAATTAATTGTTTAAAAGGATGTGTTCGTATGTCAATTCATATGTGGATACAATGTTAATCAACATTTCAATAATACATATAATATATTGTTTTAAGATCTTAAATAATTTGATACAAATATTGTTTATAGTCTGACCAAAGCGTAAATAAAACAGTACAATTTAAAAGCACAAAATGTGTGTTATCATAAATTAATCCGTACAATACCACTGGTTATAAAACATACAACTGTGTACATAAAACACCGTAGTGGTTGCTATATCATAATATAAACGTTCTAGGTCGAGCAATAGCAAACTACAGAGCAAAGCACGAGAGGTTCCGAACGCTGAAATCCCGCATGGATACGTTTACACATTGGCCTCAACATTTGTCCCAGAGACCAGAATAACTATCCGAAGCAGGGATGTATTACACAGGTGGCTATAGTATTGCTGTGAACTCGAGAACAGTACAGATGCTGTACCAGAATATTGTAGACATTAGCCGCAATACGATATGCATTAACAGTAACACAATACACGTTTAACGTGTTTAATTATAGGAAAATTTAAGATTCTTTTCAATTTTTCAACAAATAATAATTATACAAGTGATTAATTTGAATGAGATACCTTAATGGCTATCGTCGCACTCCAACGTCATTTATCACTGATCAACAAGTCCAAAAAAATTGACAAACAAAATGAAATGTAAAACTATGATCAACTGCTGTTGCAATATGCAAAGTTAGCAATTGCCGATAACGTCGATGACGATCACAATCTTCGTCACAACGACGCCATAAAGTGTGTGTTGGTCTTCCGGAGTTCACTTTAGTCTAGTCTCTGTTTGTCTGTCTAATTATGTAAAATCTTTTATGTCGATAGACCAAGTGCCATTTGTTAACACTCTAATGTTTATTTCATTGTATGTCACTATAAGCAGAATTAATTAATCTTCGAACTAGTTACCATTAATTATATAGTTCTATTAATTAAAAAATATATAACCGTTGTGTTTGCTTATTTATACTTAAAATCATATTTACAATATTTATCTTATTGCAAGGTGTTGAAGACCATTGCCGTTGCTTCGCGTGCGATGGCGGCTTGAGCAAATGGGAACCAGGAGATGATCCATGGATAGAACACTGTCGGTGGTTTCCGGCTTGTCCTTTTGCAAGAGAAGTCAAGGGAGATGAATTTATCAACCTCGTCCAACTTTCTGCCGATCAAGCCATAGAAGTGTGTTTATGTTAACAGAATTATATTTATTACATATGCTAGTAAATCATAATATTTTGTTAATATATCATGTGTTTTGCCGGCGTTGATATGTGTTGCGACCCGAATTACATGCTCTGTTCAGGATTACAAAAATCATGTTATGGTTATCATTTGGGATATTGAAATAGTAACTCTTAAAATTGTTTTGTACTTTCTTTACAAAGCACAATAAGGAATAAGACGACTCTAGTTGTAAAATGCGCTAATAAAATTGACATTTTATTACAGGAAAATGAAAATGTATCAAATCCTCAAGACGAGGCGAGTGGTGCTATGGCTGCTCTAACAATTGACGATGCACATATTACAAAACTAGTGGACAAACATAAAGAAATTCTCAATCAGGACATGGGGTTTTATATTGCCGATGTAAAACCGGCTATTTTCGAACTTACCCAACAAGGTATATGTTGTTTAAATGCTGTTATGGTACCGAATGGAATGTGTTATTGTGTTGAAATAGTTAAACATGATTATATTAGGACAATTAAACAGTACATATCTATGTTGCACTGTTTTCAGGCACCACTAACTCAGATATTGATGATAAAATAATTCGACTGGAGGTTATGCATGAGAGAAGGCAGCTCGAAGAACACTTCAAGCAAACTCAAGTACCACCTGATCCGGGAGGTGCATTTCCACCAGGTCGGACATGGAAATTAGAAATTCTAATCGTTTTTTGTGTACTCATTTAATTATTTTCATAATACATGTAACGTACGTAACGTCTATACATTAAGATATAAGTTCTAGTTTCTGAATATAAAGAACCATGGTTTTACTTGTCTACGTCATATTAAAACAAGTCCCATCATCTCCACATTTAAATCAAGTAGTCAGCTTTATAGTGAGCGATCGTATTATAAATACTGATTAAAACGACACTTCATTAAAACAAACAAAAACTATGACACTTTTGATCATCTAGTTGCTTTTCCTGTAGATCCAATATTCTTCAATATTTGTATAAATCTAGATTGTTGTAACGCATGTTTCTCTTTGCAGAAATATTACTGGAAGAAAACCAACGATTAAAGAGCATGCTTCTTTGCCATTTATGCCACAACAACCAAGTGAACGCCTTGTTTCTACCCTGCACACATCACAAGTATTGTTTGAACTGCACGAAACACATCGATAGATGTCCAGAATGTAATAGAACAATAAAAGAACGGATTCGCACATATATGACATGATCCTTTATCTCTTAATATGATAACTCGATATATAAAAAGAGCTTGGGTGGCATTACATAACGAGATCTGTTTTTTGTTTTAAACATTGAAGCAATCTCAATTCAATTCATTTGTGGAGTGTAAAAGTAGCCCTTTAAATTTTAATTTTATAATTAGAAGATTATTATTAATATATACAATAACACTATGTGTACCATTATTGTATTATCATTGTATATGTATTTTTTACATCATTATAATAATACAAGCGTTGTCTCTGTAACAGCCGACTTCCCCAAAAGGTATTTCTTTGAGCCAAAAGTATTATCTGGACCTTGACAGTGGGGGACAACACACACGTTTTTTATTAGTTAATTTAAATGTTGGTTAATAATTGTAAATGAATTTATATCAAAATCAATATTACACTGCTCTGTTTTTAAACAATATATGTTTTCAAATACATATTATATAACTGTAAGAATTCTTCATACGATCAAAACGCATACTGTACTTCTTATCGAGCAGCATAGCGCAGTTGAATCTATGTCGGCCTAAGTACTTGACTTCAGTCAGTCGTGTTAGAGTTCCGCCTACGGCGTATGGCTAATGCAGTTGCCTTCTTTTTTCTGTTCATGTCCTACTCTGGCGCATAGTCGTAAGTGGTATGTGATACAAGGAAGATGTGAGGCGCGCACATTTACAGGTTTATTTAAAGGTTCAAAACAGAAATTCTCATTTTACGAGATGGTCGCCAGAGTTCCCCTTAAGCCTTCAATGGTGCTTGATATGACGGCATGCGCGGAGGCCGTTCAACAGTATTATGCCTTAATAGAAGACGTATTGCCGGTACAAATCTATCCTGCACGATAGCTGTTGATACCTGGCCGAATGACCTCATGTTCTGGTTGAGCTAAGCCGGAAGAGTGTAAGTGGTTTTGATTTGTCTATTAGGTAGAACAAAATCATTTACATAATCACTAATTTGGCTTCTGTTCGGCCGTGTTACAGTGTCTGCCAGCTTATGTCCGATTAGTACTGCATCTTGTCGACAGTGACAAATATAGCTGCACGACGATGTACAGATTAGATCTGTTTGTTGTTATTGTGGAGGATGAGTCCCATTCTGTTCGGGCTTTTTAAAGGTATGATCATCTGATTGTCTCGCAGGATTTGGCCTCCACATCCTGTTGGAAGCTTGCAAGGTTTCGTTTAAGAAATGCACTGAAATTATTCGTTTTCTTAGCTATGACCGCCACGTGGGATTTGCAAGAAAGAGCTTAGATGCGGCGATAACGCATAGATACGTGCAACTACGCACTAGGGCTGGCCCTGAACTTTATTAGAGCATGGTGAAATCGCTCGGATTCGATAGGTACACATTTCGCACAATTTCAATCGCGGACATATTCGCGCATTGTCAATTTTGAAAAAACTTAATAAACATAGATGAAACGCGCGATCTTACAAAAAAACAGTGGAACGACCCGGTCGAATTGGATAAGCTCTTTATTGGCGCATGGGTTCGCTTCTAATACGAGTCACATAAAGAGACATAACCACATACATTTGTATCATATTTTGTCGAACTATTAATTATGTACATGGATGGACAAACGTGTAGCCTGCAGAGAACCTGACAAATCGTAAGATCGGTAATTATTCACGGTGCTAATAAATTAAACCGCCGCTAAACTAAGTGATTTCACATCATGAGGCTTTCACACGATTAAGATTTATCGTGATTACCTCACATTTGCTGTGGTTAAAGGACATCATCCAGTCCTGTACCAATTTATGGAGTATGTCAAAGTCATCCTACAAGGTTGTGGAGTCTGTAGCGTAGCTTAGTGAATCTTCGTGTACAGGACATTGTCATAAGCCAATGGTATATAGCTGATGTTAACGCGGAGCAAAAGGGGAGCGAGGACAGAGTCTTATGGTACACCGGAGGTGACAGACCATAGATGTTAGTTCCTTTTCGTAATTATCCATTTGTTTTCTCCAGCCCCTTCGAGGGTCTTGACATCATATCATTTCGTTTTAAGTCCATTTTGCCAATCATGGCTATAATGTCTGCATTTGTTGGCGTCATATTGTGCTGGCACTTATTGCCGTCCATAGTTTTAGACATTTTTGGCTCGGCGAATTGGTTACTGTTGCTCACACTGCTTTGCTCGTTGAATGTGTTACTGGTGTTCACGCAAATGCCTTCGCTTATCCGTTCTTCGTTGGAATGACTTCCGCCCACACTACTTAGCACGTGGAATGCGTTACTTGTGCTCACGTTAATCCTATATAGGACTGAGTTTGCTTCGCCCAGTACCTGGTTGATTGATCCCACCACCACCCTGGCAAATTATACGTGTTTATACGTTTACCATCTTCAAAATCTTCATCATTTTCACTTTTTTTCTGTTTGTTTCCTTGTTCTTCCAGCCATTTCAATAACATGGTTACACTGTTAATTACTTTACACTATTTCCTTTATTTTGGTACTAAAGTTATGATTTTCCTATTACAATTATCAACGGTAATCCAAGTTGTCTCGGAGCTCAAAAAACACGTCTGTTCGTCTCGACTTACTATAATAATAAAAGCATATCAAGTCTTTTAATTAGCAAAAGGTCAAAATACGCGTTGTCAACTTGATTCACAACTTAAACCATAATTTCATTCAAATAATGGAATAAGGGGTAAATGAAAGGAAATTATTTGAATTACTAGCATTAATGCATTTCCAGACATACACATTTGCTTTCAATGGTAAATTTTATCGTGAATATAATTGTAATGTACATTTGTTTAACGTTTCTACACATAGCAATACTTGCAATTTAAGAATATATACTGCAAAAATCTAATTAAAGGCGGATAAGATTAATAGATGAATCTTGGTTGACTCATGCGGATCAATTTGTGGGCGATGTTCATCATGTTTCACCACATGTAGAGCATCAAATCATGCTACTGCATACTAATGGATGTTCAGCAAAGCATACAACATATTAAAATGTGTGCAGAAAACAGGCAATATCAAGGTTATGCTCAATGTTTATTCGATGGAGTTTTACCGGTATGGGATGTCTGTGTGGCTTGCAATACTGGCAAAGCTGTTTTCCTTATGACTCGAAGTTATGTTTGTATAATTTCTATTTTATTTTTCTTACGTTTAAATGACACTTATTATTCACCCTTGTTCACTCTTTCTAACATTGTTAGCGTGACTATTATTTGCTTGACAATACGGCTTTCGGCGATATTCGTCCTAATTGAGACACAATCTTGTTTTCTCTGTATTGTTAAATCGTTTTCATGTACGTATAAAACATATTCATTTGGAGATGCATTCAAACAGTCAAATAAACTATGTGTGGTTGAATATAATGTTAATGATGTAATTATATATGCATGCATTTGTTATTAATTAGTTGTCTTAATTTATAAATACAACAAGTAAATAAGTATGTAACACAATGTTGTATTTACAGAGTTTATTTAAAGAATGCAAATGAATGTCTATATGTATAATGTTTTAAATTGTATGTGTTCAAACAAAGAAAACAGGACACACATTTCAACTAAACTACAAACCATGTGGACCTAAAATAAACCAAAGTTTTATAAAAGAAGGATATTGATTTACATAGAACGTTTAATAATAATGATCATATTGAATATAATTAATTTTCTTGTAAACATTTAACACATAAACTGTGCATGTCTATACAAAACCCCAAAGGGAAGGACGTTAACAGTAACATGCATAGTTCATATCAAAATAAAGTTGATGGCCAGCCAACAGTATGCCATTATACTGTTTTAATGGCAACCGATACAGTATTGTGTGCATTTATATGTAAACATGTCTGTAGACATTTTGCATGACTTTACTTCAATGTTTGGAAAATGATGAATCATTTCAATCCTTCACTGCTGGAACCATCTTAATGGAATACAACATGGTTTTCTACCACTTAAAACTATTTAAGCATGTATACGAAAAATAAAGAATATAAGGTTAGTGTCTTTTGGTACTTTTTGTAGTAAACAAAAGTATCCGATCGTATTTTTAAGTAATGTTCGGTTTAACACATTCAATATCACCACTAAATTGTTTAAAAAATACAATATCACCTTTAAATTGTTTATACAAGAATACAAACGTAATATATTAACAAAAGCTAACATTAGGTTCTGAAAGAGAATCTACTTGGGATTTCGCTTCTATAAACAGTTTAATTGCCAAACAAAAGCCATGAACTAAGGCAAATAAACACATGTGTCTTTATGCCTCAGTTTGAATGATTTTCACGCCAAAGGTTGCACGCTCCAGAAGCCTAAAATAAGATTTTATTCAAACATAAATTCAACCCAAATCTTCCAACAATTACACAAATCATAAAAACAAATTATCCTCCAAAACGTGTACATGTCCGATTGATCTTAGCACATATTGTTATTATTAACATATCAACCCATACTTTTTAAGGACAAGGTCATTGTGACTTTAATACTCGACATTATAACTAAATAGCAAATGTGTCTATTGTCATGGAACGTAAAATATAGATATTCAAACAAAACGTGATTTGGGTTTGCATATGGGGTCAATGTCATTGTAACTAAATAGAGATTGAAGTATTCTCTCAGTAAAACAAGCTATTCAATTGACACTTCGCACATAAATACCTCACATCCAGACTTATAGAGTTGGTGGACACACGGTCAAGGTCACTGTTAATCAATATTGAATAATTGTTAATACCCCATAAGTGAAACAATGGCTATTGTGAAATCATACTTAGATGTCTTATATCCAAGAAGTACACATGGCATTGGTGTGATCACGGTCAATGTCACAGCAACTAAATATTAAAAAACTGGCTTTTGCAAAAAATCTAATGTTTAGTTATCTCGAGGAATATGTTTTAAATTATAAAACTACTTCATAATAATTATATTTCTATTTAAAAAAAAATGCCTAAAACTCTGACAAGAAAAGTTAACATCATATTTTCTATTTAACCCTACCCACGCGACCACTACCAAACCTTTGCTTCATGACTGATAACTCAGTAGTTACACTTAACTTGAATAATTTACGAGGCCCAAAATAAAATAAACTTATCACACAAAAATTAAACAATAACTATATAAAATATGAGCAATAGAAAATCTACGGATTCCACTGCAACTGAATGTTACATGTTAAAATAATAATTATAACAAATGATAATGGCAATAATAATTATAATGACAAATAAAATAACAATAATAAATATATTAATACTATAATCATAATCACAATCGTAATAAGTGTAATCATAATCATAATAATCATAACAATTATAAAAGAAGGGATGAACTTGGGAAAAATCTTTAAAATAAAAAAAGGTTATGGATTGAATATAATATCATGATAAACTAAATGAAATTTAAATTAGGAAAGAAGACACGGAACACAGAAAAACATAAATGAATTAATCATAAACAACAGATAAGTTACAATAAAACAGATATTTTAGAATCACGGCGATCACTCTATGAACTATTGTTCAAAAAAGGTAAGTCGAAACAATTTCCATTAACACACCTTCAAGTACACTCTACAATTTACTTAACACTGATTCTACAATTGCAACCACATCAATTGCAAACAGAATAACAGTTATACACTCAAAGAAATAGAAAAGTAAGAATCATCCACGAATGTTTTTTTTCTCAAGAATTCAGATACATGCGTCAATTTATTTTGCGCGGATATCGGAAAGGCATTTGATTAATTAGATCGCACATTTATATGTTATTTACTGTTTGGATACAAATAATTTTGGATAGAACCAAATTCCATAGGAAAACATTTCTCATAAAAAAGACAGGTATTATATTAAACAACGGTTTCTTCTTTAATAGCTTGGGTATTGAAAAATGTGTTGGTCAAGGATAACCATTACCTTAACGATTGCTTGATAAACACAACAAAGGGGAACTGACCGTGTTTTTATGATAAGGTATTGTACACATAAACATATGATTAATTATACAATGTAGCACTGATATCAAATTCGTCCTATCCATATCAAAACATTATTACATATAATATACTGAAAGCATGGATCACGACGGTTAATACAAAAGCAACACATAAATAATTAAATTTCTACAATTTACATATCCCAAATCAAATGATCCGTCTAAACCCCCAAAAAAATGACCAACAGTTTTCAGGAACGATGAAACAGCATATACACGGAAGAATTTAAAACAAGCATTTGCGCAACACTCTAATAAAAATACATAAACAAAAATGCATGTTATAGATTGCCATCTCTTTAATAGCAAAGTGCCAAATAAAAACTGACGTGACTCTTGCAGTAAATACCCGGAATGAACGAAACTCTTATTTTGAGAATGAGGGCACAAACCAACAAAATTGGGATCATTTTTTTATTATTTGTAACAAGTAAACCTCAGTGTTAATTTAACACTACTTAATATAAGACTTGGTGTAGAAAGAAATTCAAAAATAAATAAATAGCTACTATTATACTAGATATAATGCTATTGTAAATATATCATATTAAATGCAACACAAAAGGATGCCAATTCTGTCAAACTTTATAGCGTATCTACAACAACGTATTAAAAATAATACATTACTTTAATTTGAACAGAAATGACGATATTCAATAGAAATTCAACACAAAACAGTTCACTTGTGGCAGTCACAATAGAAAAACACATCATACTTGTATATACATATCCCAAAAATAGTATCATAAAACGTTTGGTATTTAATATTTTGCAGCTAAAATTCTGAGACGTATTTATTTAAAAAATAGGTCATGCTTTTGTTATTTACATTGACATTAAAATAGGAACATCTCAGCCCAAATATAATTTTTATTACAGAACATAAATTTGTTTCATTTTTTGGAACGGTATTTATATGCACGTTTAGTAGAACTAACCCACGTGTAATAATTATAACAATCAACGATTCCGAGCATAAATTCCATACACGAGAAGCATAATGTACATAACTATGTCAGAAAAACTATATCCAAGGACTTTATAATGATTTGTTCGAGTGTGTCCTTAATTCTGTTTCAATTGCGTACATGTCGTTTTTGTCGTAACATCAGACAGTTATGACGTACACAATTAAAACACTTTGTCCGACAATGTCCGTATATGCATTGGTACTCATTCATCACAATCGGCCAGACAGCTGATTTTGTTTTTCATTTTCCTTCTTCACTGTACTATGTGTTTTGCTTTATGTGCGTTCACTCGTAGTATTAAGGCATGCATTTCTACGATACGAAAGTTGGCAGGTTTTACTTGTATTAGCCGTAAATAAGTATGGTATATTGTTGATTGTTGTATTTACGATATCAGAGTTCGAACTTCCATTATTTCAGTAATGGTTAACGGATGGTGAACATGATCAAAGTAACCAAATACATTTGGGCATTGAATCCCAAGCTTAATGTAAATAAACAATATGTTATTTGGTTACGGATGTTTGATCGGAAAACACCGTTAATGCCTCTTCATAACACATATTTAGTAACTTATGTTGAGCAGCTATGGCTACTGGGTAGGCCGCTAGTACAGCAAGAATATAACCTACACCAGGTACAGCAGTTTTTGTTTCTGTACTGACGCGTTTGACGATTGTTGATATAATTTTTTTCAAGCCACCTGTCGTAGCTAAAAGCGATGTTGTTTTCAAGTTATATTTCTTAATCAAGAATTGGACTGTTACGTTTCTTTCTTTCGCAATAGCTTCTAATGACCTTTCATCCGTTCCAAACTGTTCCTTGTAATGGTTTGCCTCGTGCATCAATATGCCGAGATTTACAAGGATTGAAGTCTCTGGTATTGGCGTTGCGGCTGCAGCTGCTGACAACAGAGCCACTTTATATATTCTTCTTTTCAGTATATTCATTTTTTCCTCCAACATGCGCTTTGTTAAAACCGTCAACGACAATACTAAAGATTCTTGTTTCAGTCCTGTTGAGGCAAGTATCAATTGATCTAAAAGGAGTTGGAAATCGTAGTATTGAATGCTTTTGTTATTAGTTAAAAAAATGTGAGATGCTGAAAGTTTCTGCTTTTTGAGGTCCTCGGCGATTTTCTTTCGCATAGCGTCTGTTACTTCTTTCTCAGTAGAAAAATTGCCGCACTCCAAGTCGTTTTTGACATCATCGTCGATTTTACTTCTTACGAAATAATACTTCTTGTTGAGTGAACTTATCTCGCCAGCAAGCTATGCATCGTTATTTTTAAATCGGGTTGCTGAAATCAGGATGAAGAAATCATAGTTGGTAACATTAATTTTACTCAAATATGTTTCCTTTGGGAAGTCAGGTGTTCCTACTCCCGGAAGGTCCCAGAACACAAGGTTAGGATGTGTAGGGTGCGGAAACTTTCCTACTGAATTTGTTGACCTTGTACTTCCGGTTTTCGCATAGCCTTTATCCTTTGGTCCCAGACCACGTATCGTATTGATGAAAGTCGATTTTCCAACACCCGCTTCTCCAATAACGGCAATATTCAAAGGTACGTCTTTCCATGCATCTAATTCGTCGTGAAGGCATTTTATTAATCCAGCGACACCGTCTGTTTGGATTATATCTTTGTATTTATCAATATAATCGTCTGGAACTTCGTCTGGTAGTGGAACCTTTAATATAACGGAAAGTATCAGATAATGTTGTTAATGTTGTCAATACGAAAAATAACATGACAACATGCCTTTCAAACAAATATTATACAGTAGAACTGTATTAACAATAGTTGTAAACACCTACTTCTGAAAATGCAGCCTCGTTCTCGGTATCTTCAACTCGCGCTGAAAAGAAAATAGTATCGAAGACATTAGACATAGAGTTAGACATTATCAAAGCGTATATAACACAACCAAAACTAAATTCATCGTTGAATAGTGTGTATGGTATACATCGTTTTGCTAATTCGTCGTTACTAATCCACACAACAAACATATCGGCATAGTCCGCAATAGTTGTAATCTGGATGTTAATAGTTTGTACCGACCAATTGAACCCATATGAGCAATTAACGCTGACCCATTAGATTTAAACATTATAGTTTAATTTAAATGATTATAGTTTATACGGCATTTTGTTTTTATAAAAAGATTTTAAACAAACGGGTAAGCCTGATTTTTACCTCCAAATAAGTGTTTATTTTTCCATTGGAATAAGTCGTTTGGTCTAAACATTTGTAAAGTAAATCGTTGCGTAACATGATAATTAAAATGGCTACTACCCTTTAGTTGCGCATCACCACATGTTGCTTTTCAATGTTCAACACAAATTAGGTGCCATATGCATTGCTACTGTTGCAATTATTTTTAAGTGTCAATTTTAAAACAAGATTAATACAAAAGGTTATGAACACATTTTTTTTGTTTAACATAAATTGTGCATTGTTGCAATTTTCTGAATTAATTACAGTGATTCAAGCATTATGTGATATAATTAAATTGGTGGATTGTGCTGTGTTAAATTAAGTATACATCTATTGTGTTAGCTATACAACAGTTATCCGAATCTGTAAAACTTGAAGCACATCGTGTTTGTGTTTTTTTGTGGCATATACTTCTTCATTATATGAATTAATAAGTATGTGGATTACCTGTTCACGACAGTAGGTACTCTAACTGACAAAGCACCTGTTTTACTATAGTAAAGCATTTATAAATAACATTGTTTTGCCTTTTGGCTATTAAAGCCAGCTGACGATTCGTCCTAATGGTATGCATCTGTTTTAACTATACTAATTTTTCTTGCATTAGATCAGTCATTTATGCTTGATTATTACAACTGTATAACTCATGTTCATATTAAAACTGATATCTTGCAGCGAACTAACGTGAACTAATAAAAACTAGCATGTATTAAGAGCACTTTTCGGATAAAAGAATTGTTCTGGAAAACAGGAAACTAATAATCAACTTATTTTTTTAAGTATAACATATTATCACAATTCCAACAACAGCAAATTGAAGGATATAAATCAATCAATCAAACATAAACACACGATTAGCACTGACATAATCTAATTTTCTTTAAAACACTTTTAGTGTATGTTGAAGAACGTTCGTGAGTTTGTGTTAAGTGAACCCCTCTTTATGTCATGCTGTAATGCTGACATATTGATATGGAAGCAAACTGGAATATGTATAATGATAGGCGCATAACAATGATATTGAACGAATGTATAGTCTAATAGCAATACATTCCAAAAGATTATTTTTGGACGATCAGTTGTGAATGGAAGCATGTAGACGTCCGTGTAACCACTATTTTACAGTATTTTACAATAACCACATGTATAGGCATGCTGTTTGTGAAGGTAGGAGCGGAATTTCGAGCTTAAGATTATGATAATATTTCCTGGTTTATACAATTAATTATTAACGTATGTTGGTTTAAGGTTCGGCATTTTCAAACTTGTAACATTTTAACGACAATAAATTTGCCCCAGTAAAATGTTATTAAAGGCCTGCCATTTCTCAGTTTGAAGTCAACATCACAAATGTTTCAATATTATGAATATTTTTTAACGTTTTATTCCCTAATTACTATTAACAGTTTATCATATGTCTATTCATAGTTATCAATCATTCAATATTCTATCCTTTTGAACGCGCGTACGTCCAATATATACCATATTTGACGGTCCGAGTTTACGAGATCATTTCTGACAAATTTCGAATCAACTCCGAATGTATCCTTAACGGAGAATCTATATTATGTTAGAACTAGACCTATTTCAGTTCTGCAAAAACTTTTTTTAGTAATAAGTACACCATCTAAATATGATTGAAATAACTTCTTAAATATTCTCTTAGGGCTTATTCCTCGATAAACACGAGGTTTACAACTAACGACACACAACGTCATTAAGTGACGTGAACGCTCGAGCTCTGTCGCGGTCTTTGCGTTTGAATACATATTCCAAATAACTCAAAACTGACCTAGACATAGAATAAAAAAATTTAACAGCGCTATGTACAATACTGTTATATATGTGTTCTCGTACACATGACATGCTCATAACGGCTGGACTCGCCTAGCGGCTTGTCAAATACGGTGTGTCAGCTGTAAGTAAGTAATTGTAAACATCAAGGGCGACCATACCGACGTTGGCTTCTAAGAATTAATGGACCAACAGCATTTTTATTTACTTATTGTTTCAGGCAGAGTTTCTCCAACATATTCACTCCTATTGTTAATTGTGGTCGAAGATAGACCCGCGTAATCGTCTGTTGTTAAAGCTGCTGAAAAAATATTCAATGTACGCATTCAATAAACGCGAGCAACATACAAACATTAAAAAACAGTAACAATTATCATTTACACATTATTTGTATAATTGACAGGAAACGTGTGTTTTATTTACGGCCCTCAACTGTTATGAGTAAACGGAATACAGTATCATAACATAAGGCACGTAAATTAACATATTATTGTTTTTATACTAATAAAAATATTTACTTACATAAAAGGTCTATTTTGAATAAGCTGGTTTGGCATTCAGGGCAGGTTTTCCAATGTCTTTTGATTGGCTCCGAGCAGTTAGGACACGTTTGATCCAATGCTATGCTTGTTTCACAGAAGGGACAACATTTCCAATTAACCTTCACTTGTTCGCTGCATTTTATGCAACGTAAAGCATCTGGCTCAGGACCAGAAGCCATTCGATCCTTTGAAAAAAAGACGATATTTGTGTAGTTCATATCAATAATATTTCCCTGAAATAATGCACACAAATAAACACAGAAACTATGCATGTAGCAACATACACGTAGCTCACTCCCAGATGACACATTTTGAAAACTAAATTGATTTTTTTAACATGGTTCTGCATTTACAGCAAAGATAAATACGATCATCATCCAAACATGGTCATGTGATTATTATTTTCCCCTTTTATGTTTATACCTTTGCGAATTCATATGTATGCAATGTTTTCAATCTTTTGGTATTAACTGAGTTCTAAATACATGAAAAAGGCGAATATGTATGGGGCATACCTCTGCAGAGGATAACCAGTATTTTCGTCCTTAAATTAAAAAAATAAAATAATCAAGACATCTTTTTGGAGTGTCGCGAAAATCGTAGATATTTTAATTATAATTTTGAAAGTTTCCAACAATTTTTCATGAAAATTCACTGGTTTTCTTAATCGTATCGTAACCATTGATATGTTTGTCATATTAAGTGAAAATAAATGGTAAAAGTTATCTTTACTGAAAGCAGGGTAGTTTAAAACTATCCGTATACGGATAGTCTAATGCAACTAACAGAAAAAAGAGCGTTCATCAATAAAACGAAATAACCACGTGCTCCTCGTAAATTGATTTAATATAAAAACACGGACGACCATACAAAGCACTGGTCGTGCCTTATATGTTCAAATTACCAAAAGACATGGATCTAAGCCAAAGTTATAGTCTCGGCTGATTGAGTGGTTATCAATACAGGTTTAACAGATTTAACGATATCGATTTTTAGACGTTTAAATATTTCTAAAATAGATCCAAATTATGTGCGAACAAAACAAATTGAACGCATAGGTCGATGCCAAAATAGCTACTTATAACCAAACTGAAAATCTTATTTCAAAATAATTACAGGTAATAACAGGTAACATAACACACGACACCGTTTGCAAACGCTATATGCAACCTTGCCTATTCATTGTTAACCTTTAAAGCATTCACATTTGCTTTTAAGCACACATGTCTAAATCGATCTACCTTTATTTAAAATGTATCCGATAAATTGTCATAATTTAATATAACATAGGGTTTTTGCATCTTAAACTAGGCCAACTATAATAGATGTACAAAAATGAATGAATGACAAATGCATGAAACATCGGACTTATATATAACGGTAAAGTTATTGGGATATATGTTTTAATGTAAAAACATTTAAACAATCGTTGAAAAGTTGTCTAAAACTTAGATTTATTGTCGTCAAGAAAACATCAATAATCAATATCAAAGGTGCCTGCCAGCGTGATATCGACAAGAATATATCTATATAAATCTACTATTGCGAACAATACTTAAAATCTATATTTTGTTTCAAATATTAACATAGACTTATGTTAAAAGTTCCATACGTTCATTTAAATACCTGTATCAATCCTTTACGAACTTTTCCGTACAACTGTTTTAAATTATCCTTTTACCATATCGGTTACACACAGACGGTATATACATATACTAAGGCCTTAAATTCGAACAGGTAAAACATGCATGTACCTCCAACAAACATCATCAAAGAAATAATAGTTATAAAGAAGCTATAATTCTTCTATCAGACGAATATCATATTGTTGTATACAAAATGAATATACCAATTGCTATTAGGAATATTTCAAAATAGTTCAAATACACGCGACATGCTTTACACATACGAGTCCAAATTAATCAACATAAATATAATGATATAAGATTACATACCAATAACGAGTCAGAATGTTGTCGATACGAGCGAACTTTTTAAGCCAGTTTGGAAGAGTATGTAAACACGTTATAAACAACACTAACGTTTTTCGTACGTGTCATTGGTTAAAAAGACGCAATCGTCTTTTAACGACTTCCTTTTTTTACTTTGGTTCCCGGTCTTAGTACTGCATTGACAGTCAAAGCGCTGAACTATCCTTTCTATATTTACCTGTCATAACGAAACAGGACAAAAAAAAAACTATAATGGCAATTTACTGAAGACTATAGCAAAATAAGGAAATATATGGCTTTAACGATGTATTCAGTTTGATAGTATTTACATTGACATTATAAATAACAAGTTGTTGGTGTTTGTGAATAAACCACAATCCACGACACAAATATTAAGTAGACAAGATAAAAACACTTTTGTCAATTAAATGCTTAGCTATCATATCAATTATCTTCGCTGATTTCAGATCGTTTTATGATTAATATATCGAGCTTCATAGCATGTCCTGTATTTTTATATCATTATTAAAATAAGAAGAAGAACTTATTTCTTACAAAGAGCATAAGCCCAATAGTTCGAAATGACATCAACAGCAATAAGTATATATGTATAAACAAGTATTGATTTTCGTATAAAAACACGCAATTCTGTAAATATTGTGTGTTGCAGTCATGGTATTATTTGCTTTAAACATTTTATGTAGAAGGCGGTATCGCCAATATTTGATGATAGTCACTGTGGTATCGCAAGGAAAGGTTTGTTTGTATTTTATAATTAAAGTCATATGGCAGTCAAATAGCAGTGTTGCTTAAACAAGTTAGTGATAGTAAGTAAAGATTATTGACGCAATAAGTCAGATTATAAGTCGCAATCGGCAGTAATTGACTTTAATATATCGCATGAATGATAAAAAAGAATGTATGTTTTATAGTGGTTAGACAGTTGTTGAATATTATTTGTATTTATATATATTATTTGTACACTTGTTGCATTGAATATATTATAGAAAATGGATAGGGATATATTTAATTTGATATGTGTATTGTTGTTTCATTAAGAAAATGTATATACGTTTATTTTTGCAGATTCAAAGGGAAGCGTTTAGCGGCCTTACGGATGTGTTGTCGGAGAAAGTGTCCCTGCTCCCAGAACTTCTACTGTCAAAGCTCGGACACAAAATATAGCGGTGCTTTCATGCGTTTAAAAAGTGGGCATTGTGTAATAGGTTCGGGATTGGGGACTACTCTTTACCCGCTTAGACTCTAGAAGTTGCAATTTATTTGGCATCTTTGATTAAAACATGTAAAACGCCATCTCCTGTTATTGCAGCTTTCTATTCGATACAATGGTGTCATGAAATATTCGGTTAAGATTCTCCAACGCGGTCAAAATTATTTGTTAATATTTTGGAAACTGCTTTAGGCATTCTATCTCGCCCAAAGAATAAAAAGGAGGTGCTACTGTCGCAGCAAATAATGTTATAAAATACAGGCTTTCCAAAAGACTTTGACGATGGGTTAGCGACAGTGCAAAATACGGTTATATAATAGATAGTCTTCATGAACGCTCTCTGTGTCTTAAAGCCTGTGGCTGTTATTAAACGTAAACTTACTATGACTTGGTTATGTATTGGCATATAGTTGTTTTTTATCCATATTTATTTTATTACGTATTATTAAGACGAATAAAGTTTTATTATTATTACAATGTCCCGTTCTGTTTGTTCAGTAGACTGTCCAGATGCTTGACCAAATAAAGAAATTGTATTGAAAAATATATAATCCTTGTTTTGTTTATTTGCGATAAATAAGTAAATACATTGTATTGTATTTGAAATTCGTTTAGGAAAGAGACTGGGGGCATATTGTTGATAAATCAAAAGTGAATGAAGTGGTATTTGAGGAATCTACGTTAACAGTGGACCCGGACGGCTGAGCTGAAAAACGAGACGTGTTTAAGTTCACAAATATTATTCAATGTCTTGTGTATGAATATAAACTCGACCTTGAGATTTGAATGCTCTACTCTACTGGAATCCCGAACGATGATCAATTATAAAGACATATTAACCGGCATGTGAATATGTGTACCTCCATATTTTGGTTCGAATGATTCCGACATAAGTGTAGTTTCCAGAATGACTGCAGAGCATCCTGGGCCAACTTACACATGTCTAGTTCATTATTAATTGCAAGTGATATGTAGCAAACGTAGGAATGGTAATAAGTGTCATTTAATAAAAAAAAACATATTAGAAAATACTAAATGCAGCTGCAGTTATGGAAATGGATTTTGGAAACAAGCGGTACCAGGTGATCGATTGCGGCAGTCGTTACACGATTGTAGAACAAGCGGCACCCGGACAATCGGCTCCCTGCGTTATTCATACACAGATAACCAAGGAAGGCGGAGATAACCGCTTTGTATTGTTTACGTTGTTAAAGCTTACCAGTATTTATATTGATTCTCAATCGTGGCGTTTTAGAAACTCTGCATAGCCTGTGTAAAATCACCATAATTTGTATTGCGATGTCGAGTTTATTATGCGTTCTTTTACCGAAATATACTATGGTTATTTGCACAATCATTGGTGCGTGATACCTCGGATCGGGTATTTACATAACCGCTATTGCAATCGGAGTTTAAATTGAGAGTATGCAGGAGATTTAACTATGTCGGGACAATTCGAGCGCGCAATGAGTGTATGTTTTTTTTATCAACTCTTTTAACAGTGTGATGTTTACAAGAACAGTGAATGAAGTTAATCATGAAGCGATTATGATAGAGCAATCGAGTACAACACAGGAAAAAAGCATTGATTATAAGTTAATGCAAAGTTAAAAGTAAGTTGAAATTGTGTGAAAATATGTTAAGGATCGATTTTCTGATAACAATATGTTGCAATAAGCATGTCTATTATTTGTAGTTTAAAAAGTATGCATGTATCATTATTAAAATTCAAATAAAAACAAGGCGAAGGCCTATAAGTATTATGCCAAGTAAAATTTAATGCTGCAAATTTTTTCTGAAGCAATTCTCTTAATAGCACATGCTATATTTATAAAACGTGTAAGCTTTCTGTAATTCCTTATACATCTGCTTGCATGTATACAATATACGATAATGTATTCAAATTGCGTTGTTATAATACGTTTATAATATTAAATGCACTTATATTATACAAAAAGGACACGGTAAACCTAGCATAACAATTGATCAGTGTGTGGGATCCCACAGTTTCCTCACACAATACATTTTGGAATCCCAGCGGTTACTTTAATAACAATCATAAGTCGGAATCGCTTTTCATCGATCACATAAATTACACAGCTTTTACATTCTTACGTTTAAATGCTCAGCTACAGAGCTTTAAAGTTTGTCTAGTGAAGGAAACAAATCTCTATAATTGTTTTTCTAATATATTTATTAATGATTATTTGAAATACTATATACTTTGGATGCAAATATTTTAATAACATTTAAGACATGTATTAGAAAATGAGCGAACAAGTCAATTCAGCAAAACTGTGACTCTCAATGACATCAGCATGAGGTTCTTCTGTTAAAACCTGTTTTAGAAATTACGCACAATGGTGCACTTCGTTATGAGCATTGTTAAGTCTTGATTGCTTTCCCATAAATATATCTCAGGAGTAATGCTGAGCATGTCTCATTTTCAGTCTTAATATGTGTTGTATTAGAAAAGGACTTGCATACAACAAACTTTATTAATATGCAGTCAATGAAGAACGAACACGGATCGTCCATAGAGGCCGGACATCTAACTGATGAACAAGGTAACGTACTACATACGTACACGTTATTAATGTTGACAGAGGTGTTCTTACTAATCAGATGTGCGTTTTCAGAAAACACAGCACTTCCATTTCCGAAAGCAGTTAAGCGTTTATACCTTACATATGTTACTCTAGGGATCATATTGAGAACGACGATGCCAATATTGATTAAAGGTACACATTTTAATTTTAACATTTGTATCAATACCATTATAATTGTAATATAAATAAAGCAACTCAGCAATAAATTATCTTTCATATGTGCATATTATCTATAGAAAGAAGATAAACATGCATACATTTTAAACTTATTTTAATAAGAACATGCATTTTTAGTAAAAATAAAAGTGAAACCTATATGTTATACATGAGTGTACGATTACAACTATGTGTATATTCATACATATGCAACTTTAATTTATGAATTATATTAATGTTAGTTTTTTTGTAAAAAGAAAGAAATTTGAAACATACGTGTTATATATGAATGTTTGATTTCAACTATGTTAATACGTACCCTTCAAGTATGTGTTCATGATCTGTTATGTATTTAATATGAATGAATATGTTGAAATTAAAATGTGGGCACACAAATTAAAACAAAAGTATAACAATATTGTGCGCACCATTTACAATTGAATTGGTTTTACGGATTGACATCAGTTGATTCAAAATTATCAGATGATTTGGGAAAATGCGCTTTCTCTCCAGATTCTCGATGTTCTGATTACCCTTTTTACGATTCAGAGGCATCGAAATTCCCTGTTTAAGTCAGTGATGACAGAGAGAATGAAACCCCTAAGCTGGAACACAATGACCGTAGTAGAACAAATCAGGCAGGAGCAGGACACGAACATATAAATAACTTGACATGGAAGGTCTGGAAAAATTAAATTTATTTAAATGTTTTTTTAATTATGATATTTATCTTTATAAAAGTGTAAGTCTGTCGATTAAATACATACGAATACATCATGTATCTTTTTAGGACTCGTTTCAAAATAATATGCTTATTAATCTTAACGGCACAATAAGACCAAAATTATGGTATTGGTATATGTGTCAGTATCATTTGCAAAATAATGTATTTTATTATTTCTTATATCAGAGAGCCAGATATCCAGATTTCGTGGAAATCTACGACAGATCGGAATCATACCGTGGATGGCCGTTGGTAGAACCGAGCCCGAGTACACTATGCGAAGCCGGATTCTTCTACACGGGTATTGCAGTAAATTAAATATCTCAAAACATAAACATATTTAGTGGCGTTGATAATTTGATCAGTTTATCAAACCGCAAACTGATGAATGCGGAGTGGTGTCAAACTTTAATATATGGGTAATATTGTTGGATTTTCATAAATTTGTGCATACATCCTTGTAGTTAGTCAATGCCGTTTATTCCAGGTCATAGCTACGATCTCGTAAGATGTTTCTGTTGCGGCATCGGCCTGAAAGACTTCTCAGACACGGACAACCCACTGCTGGAGCACGCGAAACATTCGTCGAACTGTCCATTTATGCTTGACCACTTTGGAACTCGGTAAGCATTAGAACAATTCAAGGTAACAATCGCCCTGTGGTAATCGTCCCTGCTTTCACATAACCTTATTTTGATAATCTTTGCCAAACCTACAAATTCTTGTTATAAAACACATTTGTCTTATCATCAGTTAACAAAGTAATGTTTTTTATTACCAATTATCGTGCTATACTATTTTATTAACTATAACGTTTATGTACATGCCAATGTGATTAGAAGCATACATTCGTTGAGTTTATATATCAACAACGAAATCCATAGTTAATATATAAACAATGTACCGTTAATTTCCAGTTGACGGAGGCTTGATTAAAATGATGAAAATATTCAAATTTATTATAGAATAGATTCGTAAATCAGTATCCTGAAGCAATAAGACGAAGACAACGCGACCTGTACGAACGTCAACAAGGTAATATGTGGAATATTATTTGAAGATAAGTATAATTGTAATATGTTTGTATTAAAGTGCGATGCAATGTCAGCTACTTTGAGGGAGTACTAGACATTTAGCCCGTACCTCAGTCAGATCTTTCTTAACACTAGGGCATTTTTAAATGGTCATGAAATTGACATTTTGTTTAATTAATGTCTATCTCATGACGTATTGATCGCAATCAGAATCCTTTAAGAATTATTTGAATTAGAAAGAAGAAGTCATAACCAAACTACAAAGCTAAATACAAAATATTAATGATCTCTTCGATATATACAGCAATAGATTGAAAATGGACCAAAACTTGATTTTTTTTACATAAACTTTCTACGAATTGACATTTACTGGGTCTTTATTATTTGTAATATTGTATAATAAAAAATTATGTGTGCATAAACTTTAGTGTATTTCGTACACACTGAATTCCTTACGCTGTGTTTTACTTTATGTTAACATTTCAACATTTATTTGATGTTGCAATCTAACAATTTCAATAAAAAGAAGCAAAGCCATTATACAATTTTGAATACGCTGACAGTTGCATGTCACAAACTACAGAGCCAAACACGAGCGGTTACGGGCGCTGTCTGCTCGACTGGATACATTCACACACTGGCCTTTACATTTATCCCAGAGACCAGAACAGTTGGCAGATGCAGGAATGTACTACACAGGTAAGAACATCTCGGTGAATTATTGATATAATTTTGCATTAAAAGTCAAATTATTTTGACCATTTAAAAACTACAATATACCTGGCATTTTGGAAAAATTGTCCTTGCTAGAATCTTCTGCAAGTCATGTGTTGCATTTTACAAATTTTTAATCTTTTCAAGGTGTTGATGACCATTGCCGCTGTTTCGCGTGTGACGGCGGCTGGAAAAAATGGGAACCAGGAGATGATCATTGGATAGAGCACTGTCGATGGTTTCCGGCTTGTCCTTATGTCAGAGAAATCAAGGGCGATGACTTTATCAACCTTATCCAACTTTCTGCCGACCAGGCCATGGAGGTAAGTTTCTGTTATAACGTCTCAACTAGATATCTTGTGTGGAAAATGTAGTGAATATAAATGTCTGCTCTTAATTCAATTTTGTGCTACTCTGTCTTTATTGATTTTGTTTTCAACAAAGTTCACAAATATCACAATATATGAAGGCTTGTGACTTTAATGAAAGCACAGATAAATAGATGATTTAATTCCCCACCCCCAAAATAAGACGTCTTTAAACTGTAATTAATATATTCTATCAAAATTAATGATAGAAAAAAAGTGTGTTATGCGACAAACAATTATAATTGGTTTCTCAACAAGCTTGTTAACATGGCGATTCTAGGTGTAACAGTCAAAATCAAAGCTTTATCTTTTTTTAAAGGAACATGGATTAAATCATCATGATGACGTGAACGTGGCGATGGCTGCATCCACGACTGAAGACTTTAATATTCAACGCATAGTAGAGCAAAATCGAGAGCTGCTATTAATTGACATGGGTTTCCCAATTGACGATGTAAAAGTCGCCGTTCTGGAACTCGTACAACAAGGTATGTGTTTAATTCCCTTATTCAATTAACAGATTATATGACTGTCTGGTAATATTTTGGCAAGTTGAACTTATTTTGTATCACGCACGTTTCCCTAATAATTCGCCATACTTTATGGGGTTGTTCTCTATGGTAAATTGTGTATGCCAATATAAGTCAATTTGGTATTACACTGTAAATAGATAGTGTTAGTAAATATTCTCGTTGTTAGGATTTTACGCCTTAAAACAATGCATTAAATTGATGACGAAATTAAGTTACGCAAATAGAATGTTTCACAAATGTTATCAACACAAATGTTACCGGTATACATTGCGTTTGTGTTATTTTAATTTCCAAAAATTGCCTTGAGTAAT
Source organism: Dreissena rostriformis (assembly GCA_007657795.1). Classification (NCBI taxonomy): domain Eukaryota; kingdom Metazoa; phylum Mollusca; class Bivalvia; order Myida; family Dreissenidae; genus Dreissena; species Dreissena rostriformis. The sequence goes on from VMBQ01008123.1 coordinate 34,052, forward strand.
GGAGATGATGGAAGAAACCAGGAAACTGAAATTTCTAACAAACGATGCAATTGATGCTAATGTTGATCGAATGTTTATATTAAACGTCAATATAAATCATGCTTTTCAGCCAACACTGACCCAGATGATGATGATATCATCACTCGTCTGGAGGTAATGAATGAAAGAAGGCTACTTGAAAACCGGACCGGGAAAGCACAAGAACCACCAGATCCTGGTGGAACATCCTCAGCAGGTTTGGAAGAATTCGCATAAATAAAAAAATAATTCTCTAATCTGTATATAGGTCTATTTATATGTTATTATGCCATCATACATACAATTACTCCAAGTATTTGCACAAGCAAAAGTCAGCTCTTTAGTTGTGAGGAAATTTAAAACACTCAAATCAAAATATGATGTCTTGTATAACCCTTTCAGAGCTTTTTGATGATTCCAACAAATTTTCAACTAATTTATCGCGCGTTAACTTTTCAGATGCGTTATTGGAACAAAATAAACGATTAAAGAGCATGCTTCTCTGCCATTTATGCCACACAAACCACGTGAACGCCTTGTTTCTACCGTGCACACATCACAAGTACTGCTTGGACTGCACACAACACGGCGTTAGATGTCCGAACTGTGGCAGACTCATTAAGGACAGGATGCGCACATTTATGGGATAATCAAACAATTTAAGAGCATGATTCTTTGTCATTTATGCCACACTAACATAATGAACGCCTTGTTTCTACCCTGCTCACATCACAAGTACTGTTTGGATTGCGTAAAGCACAGTGATAGATGTCCAGACTGTGGCAGAGCGATAAGGGAAATAATTCGCACATATATGGGATGATTCTTTATATTTTGCTTAAATGACAGGGACATATATATGCGTTGTTATGGCATTATAAAACCATCACGGTTCAAATTGGAAGCAGGTCGAATCATATAATTGGCACATTTTAAACAATGTTTGTGCTTAGTTTTCAATATGGTATAATTAGAATGGAATTCGCTGCTAATGCAAGAAAACATGTAAACCAGTTTGTCATCATCATTGTTTTCTTTTGACTGTCAAAGTTATGTACATGACCATGTTCGTAGAAATGTAAACTGATTGTCTACAGAAAATTACACCTGACTTTCATAACGTTAGCCAAAGTGACACACTGATACTCCTTCAAGATTTGGAAGGAGTTTACATGTGAATGCAGAGATTACCGCTGGGGAGGTAACCGCTGCGATGACTTCGATTTGATTAAAATGGAAACTTCGAGTTTAAGGAAAGATTGACGACAACAGTTTGACGATTAAGAGTACCTTTCTTTGTATAGTGTATTTAAGTTAACGTAAGTATTTTTTATGTAGGAAAGTGTGTGCATGTATTTATGTTTATTTATGACGTAAACTTTATTCGATGGAACACACTTTAATTAAAGGCAGATTCAAAATAAAGACACAGTATACGGCTTGTTTCGTTTTAGTATGTGTAAACGTTAACATTATTTACATGGTTTAAATTTTTGCCAATTTCATTTTACTAGAATTGTTTGTTTTGTCACATACTAGTATTTCACATACTACTCAATAGGTATTTAATATATATATATATATTACTTTTAACACTGGCCAAGTTCTAAAGTATTTGTATTTACGCCTTAAGTTACCATCTATTGTCCGTAGATATGTGCATTACTACGTGACTAATCGCTCGCACATTTGAATACGAACAACGGCTGACGCAATGGTTTATTAATGTTTAATGATTTCACGACTGTTGCCGATTAATGGGCGTTGAATATTAAGGTTGGAATTCAAATTCAAATGCACCCATTGAAATAGGAAGAATTGAGCCATATTCAAGTTGCCAAACAACATTTCAAAATATTATCTTGACAATAAGGCAAACATGTTTACATAAATCGAACAATTGACTGTCTGTTTTGCCATAATTCTTAAGATTAATACAAAATAACCTATGCATGTGTATTAACAAGATACACGGGTCATTAAATAGCCATAAGCGGCACATTGTATTTATTTTTATGCAATTAGGCGTATGTCTAGTCGAACATGCTTACTTGGTATGCTTTTTTCCTAATGAAACATAAGTCTGTTTTGATTGAAAAATGAAAACACGAAAATGGTAGCAAAACATGATACTCCCCAGTTAACATGAAATGACATCATGACAATAAACAAAATGACGTTATTACTGTCTTTGCGACTTAGCTTTATCAAAGCAATTCTTGCCATTCTTCTTCTTAGCCATATCTCAGTGCTATGGTATGTCGACGTGGGCTCTTACATGATTAGTCAATAAACTCCATCGGTCTCTGTTTTGGGCAGCCCATGTAAGGATTTGCGAACCCTTTTCGTATATTGTGTATACTGCCGACACCCATGTTTTTCTTGTGCGTTCCATCTTGGTTGTCCATTCCAGTCTTCAGTGTTGTGTACTGTTTGCGATTCTGTTCTTGTCAATCCGGAGAACATGACCGATCCACTGGTGTCGTCGTTCATGTTCTGTGTGCACTATTGTTTCTGTCTGATTGAGGGCCTTTCTGATGTCTTCATTTCTCATCTTGTCAATGATGCGAACTCCAAGTATCTTTCTGAGTGCTGCCATCTGGAACACTAGCAGTTGCCTTTCATCCGCTATTCTAAACGTTTTATAACGTTTTAACAGGCTGGTAACATACAATATGTATGTAAAACATATATATCTCATAGAGTTTGCCTACATGCACAATGCAATTTCTTTATTTCAACACATTAATGAAATAACTTGTATGGGGTGTATGCTTGTAAATATCTATTAAAATTTCCTTACTATAGCTGATTTGTATTATTTAAATTCAAAGTAAAATGCAATTAAACACTGCCGAACTGATACATTTCGATTTCAATTTTATAATATAGGCATAAAATAGACGAACAATTCGAAATAGCATACATCTTTCAAACAAATGTAACGGTAGTGATCTCCGCGAGGTTGGGTACTAGTAAGCTACCAATTCTCTATATTTCAGTGTAAGCACATACAACATAAGTTCAGTTCTAAGTATACACAAGTTCTTTACAAAGGAACAAGCCAATATGTGTATTACACATAAACACGTTATATTTTAGTTCGTCCCCACATAGGCATTGAACCCATCAACATTTCAAATGTGGTTTGGACTTTACTACTCTTACATTCACTCTTTTGTTATCAACATTAAAATCATGGTGCAAAGTAGAAAAGAAAGTGATGATTAACAGGTTGCCATTAACAAGTAAAATCCCATCTTGACAACAGACTCCCTCATAATAAAACGCACACAAGGAGGATTCCTAATTTGCAAATCCCTTGCCATACATAAATGATTATCGATAAGAATAATACACATATTACTAACATTTCTGAAATAATATAAGCCTGAATATTAAACAATACTAAGGTTTCAAAAGTTGCTGCTGACAATCAGACTTTCCTAAACGAGCAATATATATATTTGAAAAGAGAGTGAATAAACGTGATTTAACTGTTTTAAAGCAAACGTGATTTAACTGTTGTAAAGCAGGACAATGTGTAACAACTTGGCAGTATGGTCGAATGAATATAATCCACTCAAAGTGAAAGAATTATTGGAAACCCTAGGCATAACATTGTTGCATGTAACTATTTATAATCTGATATTTTTAGAATACATATTTCTATAGACATGTATACGCACTACATGCTATGTCGGATTATTGGAAACCCTAGGTATACCATTGTTTCATGTAACTATTTATAATCTGATATAAGTAGAATACATATTTATATAGACATGTATACGCACTTAAAGGTGGCACAAATATTTGTTTAACCCGAAAAAACCTTGTTACATTCTTTCTTCCTTCGCAATTTGACTCACACGTGGTAACATCAAACAAACCAAACATGTGTAACGGATATGTTTTTTGACGGACTCAGGTAAGTAACAAATTAAGATTACGTTATTTATAACCTTAATTTTGTGAAAATATGTCGCATTAAACGACCAGTATATTGTTATTATCATTTTCATCATCATAATTTAAATAATTTTTCGTCAAATAAAGATTACGTTAATTTTAACCCTTATGTTGTGAAAATATGTCACATGAAACGACTAGTATATTGTTATTATCATTTTCACTATCATTATTAAAATGATTGTTCGTTTATATTAACAGGTACTAAATAATTATATTTATTGCTTTACATCATCATATGAGCTATTGACAAGTGTTTAAATTGTTCTTATATCACAAACAAGTTAATATTAGTTGTTAGAAAATATTGATTCAATTAAATATGAATTGTTGCTACTGATTAAATTTTAGGTATAATATATGTTTGAATTGAATGATAAACGTACACCTGTGTATATGAAATAAGATTATCATTTGACCTAAACTTTGTTAGCTTTGCTTTGAGTTAAATCGTATTTATCCGCCTTTAATTGTGCATCTTTCGATAACTGCAAATATATGTATGGATTATTATCCTAAGTTTTTACTTCCCGTTCAAGTGACGTCATACCTCCCTTAAGTTAACTTGATTGAGATTGGATAGACAATTATTTAGGTTCCGTATCGATTAAGATAGTAGCAAAAACAATATTTTTTTAGGGATTTCCAGTTGGCACAGCGAATGATACACCACGTGTGTGCCACGTGGTTAAAGATAAAGATAATTCAATAAACTCAGTTAACATGAGTATTGTCTTTAATAAAATATATTATAATTCACACAGAACAATACATAATTTTTGTTTGTTATTGTATTATTTCAAATGTACACATGTTATCCTACATGTATTCCATTGCCCTCAAATTTAATTTATAAGTTTTGTACACCGGTAATTGATGTGAACCGAGGCCGATAATTACAATATTAATTTTATTATGCCGAATAAACAAGGGCAAACCCATATTAAATTGAGTGTATGCCATTGAAGTATGTGATACTAGCATGATACTTTGTACTGTGTATACACTATAAATTATATGCATCATGCACCCAATCAAACCTGCATATTATCAGTTAAAAAACTGACAGCGTGTAACCTTTCTCTCAGCACTTCAGGGTTGCGCATGTGTAACCTATATTGTTGTAAACGTGTGTAACGGTTTTGCAATTACTTAATTTGACATATACTATCCGTGACAATAGGCGGAACCTGATGTAAAAAAATAATTTGAAATAAACGATCGTAAACAATATAATATATTATATTGTTAAAGATCGTTTATTTCAAATTATGTTTAATCAAGTTAAGAGTTTTGTTTTATTTACATTTAACTTATCTTTACATATATTATATGTTAATGTAAGTTTTACAAAACTCGTAATATAAGACGGAATTATAAGGGTGGCTTTATTTCGA
>VMBQ01008124.1:0-18939 GCA_007657795.1 Dreissena rostriformis
GTACTTAATGTATGGCTCCAGCTATGCTAGGAATGCATTTATTAATTTTACATTTGTATAAGTATAGCTTTATATATATAAACAAAAAATCATTATTTATGGCACTAGCAGACTTTCTCAAATATCCAAGGATAAAATGTTCTATTAATGAAAGGAAGAGATTGACCTGGTAACATTTCATCAATAATTGCTTAAGATATATGACATTCCCAGAATAAATGTTCTTTATTTCCCGCACTTTGTTTGCAAAAGGTACATAATTACTATTTATTTAGATATAATAGAATTTGTTAATTGTGTTCATTAATTTAATTATTGTCCACATTTTCTTGAAATAAAAATAAAATGTATTAATCAGGGTGTTCGTATTTCAGCATTATATAATGTAATGTTGCTACAAAAATGAAGATTTAGGAAATGATTCATCATCTCATGTGCACTTAATAAATATAATGTTTAATTGTGCATTCCTCTACATATGCATGAGTGATAACTACATTCACTTGTTTTTGATTATTACCTGCTAGACTTTTTACAGGTGTACTGGATTATGAACCACTGATGAGCATCAAGTCCTCAAGATCTCTGAAGACACCTAGTTCATGTGTATATTGGTTCTACCTAGGAAGAAGACTCGAGCTTCTCAATATGCCTCAGACTTTGGGTGTATTATATCTTAAATAAATTGGTTAAAATTGTGATATTTAATGATTAACTTGTCAATGAAATAAACAGTCTGCACAATTAAAATGAATTATTTATTTTACCTGAAAACCTGTATCCTGGTCTATCGTAAGTTCGTGGATATAACAAATAGAACTTTTTTATAAGCAATTATATTTTTATTTTGATCAAATTAATATAATCAAGCATAAATAAAATCATTACCTGTGTGAATATTTTTTTTTAATTCAATTGCAATCTTGTCTTTCCAAATTCAAGTTAACAAACACCATCCATCAGTATGAACCGCCATTTTGAATTCATCTAAGTTCGTGGATGACACATGTTACGTCATCACTTTAGAACAGCTGATAAGGCCAAATGTAGAAATGTGTGTTTTAATACATGAATGAAAAAAATGTATATGTAACTGAACATTGAACATTTATAAAGAACATTATTTAATGAAATATTTAACGAATTAAAAAAACTATTCTTTAAACGGTAACAATGACATTAACCAGAAAATTAGATCTATTCATACATCTTAGCAGCCTTGTGAACAGAGACTTTGTGTTCTTTAGCAAATGTTTATGCATTGTGGAGATTGGTTGGTGAGTACAGTCTTTATTTGTGTTTCAATGGAGTTGGATTGGCCTGTAAATTAAATAAAAATGCATAAGGAACCAGGTATCGAAAAACACTTATTATTTTACTTTGCCTAATTAGCATTTCAAAATAAAGAACGAGGCTGTGCACATACCGTGTCAATAGAACGCTGTATGTAAACAAAGTGAGCAAAAAAGGTTTTATAGAGAATACTAGGTTAGCTTTGAATGGAGAGAAGTTTATGTTGCGAGGCTAAGAACGCTGGGAGCGAACTTGTTACGAACTGGCATAACAAAGTCAATTATCTTCTGCTTCTTGTTCTACTCATTAAAGTTGTGTTATTACCATGTTTATTTTCGTCAGTTTTGTTTGCTTTTATGGCGAGTCAAAACTTCTGCACACAAAACAAAATTGATTTCTTCATCGCCATTTGGTATAAAAACACGTCTTACCTCAATGGCAACTTCAATCCAATCCTAATAAAAATAGAGTTACAACGATATGTACTTCTATTTTCTGTTCTTCAATCCCTTTATTCGACATTTATTTTAACCACACTATTTTTTAATAACGCTTGAATTTGTTACGACACAAAACACATTTTTCGAAACCGTACTTCTATCGAAGCGAGTTATTTTTTTTAATTAATATCGAATTTTACAATTATGCATTACAACCACACAATCCGAAATACGTTTTGGATTCGTTCGATGCTTTATCAAATATTTTACTTTTAAATTAGTACGTCCGACTTGTACATCTTAAAATCCAAAGTGTCAAAATTAAACTGGTTTGTTTCGTCACAGAAAATACGTCACACGAGATACGTAATAAATTGTGCAATCATTTGAATGAAAAATAAAAGTACGGAAAGCCGGTTTTGAGATAAATATAAGTGGAAATTCGGCTTCTATTTATATACGGTATATTGATTTGAAAAGTAAACATCCATTTCATGTAAAAATCCAAAAAAGTAGTCCGTTCACGCGACAGGTTTATTCAACAAGGTGGGATAGAGATAAAATTATACCATGGTATGTTATACCGTCAATGTCGCGGTGAAGATGGGATAAATATGTCGGTGCCGAATAAAGCGAAGTGTATTTTGCGAGGCTTAGAAAATCTGTACCACGCGCCTTGGTGGTTCAGATTATCGGGCCGAGCAAAATGAACTTCCTTTATTTGGCACCGACCTAGTATTCGATTTATCCCATCAATATTCTATTTATCCTACATTTTTGTATATTTAATTTGTTTCTTATGCAATCAAAAATCAAAATCTAGAAGTTTAAGATTTTATTTTCCTATGCTTATACTTCATGTACATCATTTCAGAATGCAAACTTGAGGTTTGGTAGAAATCGCATTGTACGAGAAGACATGTATTGTTTGTGTGGCGATAAATGAGACAAAAGCAGACGAGAAAGTGTGCAGGTATTTATGATCTCTTTTATTTTCTTCTGCGTTGTTTTGTTCCGTACTTTGTTAAAATGACATAAAGAATAATTCGAGTCGTCGAGTACTTTGGGAAATGTTGCCTCGGTCATTTAAAATTTACCTCGAAGAAGACATTAGTTAAACATCACACTAGGCGCATGTTAGGATATTACCGGGATAGGGTTCAAATATCATCGACATATACATCAGGGCCCAGTTGCTCATAACCTTAATTGCCAGTTAAGGTAATAGCCTTTTAACTGCAGACCCAAACAAAATTAATTAAAAAAAAATGTTTTTTATCAAAGCTTTTCAAATTATTCAAGCAAACACATTTTTTTTAAATAAACACACATAATAAAGGAATAACAATTAAGTTACATAAATAACATGATCCAAAAATTAACGGCTGTTAGCTTAAGTGGCCGTTAAAGTTTTGAGCAACCAGACCCTGGCGTAACAACCCTTTAACGACACCAAAATTGTCAGGCGCTTAGACCATTGCGAATTATCATTTGCAAAGTGTTCACGTAACTGACACTGTACATGTTGCCTTATTCATTTACAATTTACCACGAAGGTGGAGTTTGAAGAACTTGTTAAATGTACTTCTCTAAATGTTCTCATAGTAAAACAACAACAAACAATTGATGTGTTTGTCAGAAACACAATGCCCCCTGCTGCGCCGCTTTGAAATAAAATTCATATTTATCATTTGGCAGGTATAGAAATTATCTCCCTTTAAAGCCTGTTACGTCCCTTGGATTTAGTTTTTTTTACCTTTGACCTTGAAGGATGACCTTAACCTTTCACCACTCAAAATTTGCAACTCCATGAGGTGCGCATGCATGCTAAATATCAAGTTGCTATCTTCAAAATTGCAAAAGTTATGGCCAATGTGACAGTTCAACTGCTATATGCCACCTTACCAGGGGCATAAACATATATAGGTCACCGCACAATTTTTGGAATAAAAAATAAAGCATGTAGCACTATACACGAGTTATATTTTATGGCACAATTCCGCCTAATAATATACACAATTTCGGGAATTAATTCACACATTTTGAATTAATATCATAGTTATATTACGGCATTATAACATGTGACAAAAAGAAACCAAAACTAAACAATTAAAATTAATAAACAACTAGATTTACAGCTACAATCCGAGCATTCAACACATTCAAAACAGTGTTTCTTAATTAGTGTGTTCGTATTAAATTACGACATCCAAATGTTTTCTATGTTGTTCTGTTTTTCGCTATCATTATTTCAGCGGTAAACATGAAATAACATCATTTTGATCTTTTGATATGCATCCTTTTTAAGAAAATCTGCATTGACAAAAAAGTTACAAAATACACCTGAAAACAAGAAGTTAAACATCACAATACCCGCATATTAGCATATTACACGCGATAGAGTTGAAATATCATCGATATTTACAACTCGATGTAACATTCCTGCAATGCAGAAGGTGTATAACCAATTGTTGAAGGAACATGCATCATACATTTGTATGTTAGAGCCAGAACGACAACTCTGATTGGAGATTGCCGCGAAAGGTTTACAGTCAACTCGTACCTAAGTCAACTCGCACGGTAGTCAACTCGCACGTTTTTTGGTTAACTCGCACGGAAGTTAATTCGTACCTAAGTCAACTCGCACGGTAGTCAAAATATTGATGTATTTATGGGTTCTTAATGAGTAATTTATGCATAAAAACAAATGATTCATACTTTCAGAGTTTAGTTAATACTTTTTATTGAAAAATATTTACAAAATAACAAAAAAAAAAAAATCACAAAATATTGTTTATACCAATAATTTTTTTTTAAATATTTATTTCAATATTTTCACGCATAATCAAAGATTTACAATATATACACAAGGAGACATACATCTATATACTTTTGTTTTAATATTTATTTCAAAATGTTCACACAATCAAAGATTTACAATATATACACAAGGAGAGATACATCGAAAAAAATCAATAAAAAAAAATCAATATTTACAAGATATTTACATTGTAGTTCAATCAAGCACAGTGCTTGTACTTTGTGCTCATCTGTTTTATACATCTTTTCAAGCACAGTGCTTGTACTTTGTGCTCATCTGTTTCAGTAGTGCCGTTGCGGATACCTCGCCCCGCCTGTATAATGACCACAACCTGGCAATCTGGCCTTGCAAGGTTTTCTGCTGGCGTCGCTGGTAGCGAGTCAGTTGCAGCTCCGTAACCAGCTGTACGTTCCGAAGTGCAACGTTTGCCTCGTTTGGGTGTTCGATGTCTGTTTGCGTAAGAACCTCACTTGCCACGTTCTCCACAATACCACTTGCTGCGATACACAATGAATAGAAAGTATGGAACGTTTCAAACTACCTGTTCATTAACATGCGTGTCTTCTGTATCCATGACGTCGGTCGCATTGCCAATTGCAGTCTCTTCTTCGGAACCCGCCTGTGCTACATTCTGTGCAGACGTTGAAATCTGAAACATATGAAGCGCACCATAGCAAGGTGTATGATAAGTACTAGTAAAAATAATAAAATATACCAAACTGTCCCGATACACTATGAATAGAAATTATGGAAAGTTGTACAATACCTGTTCATTAACAGGCGTGTCTTCTGTCTCCATGTCATCGGTCGCATTGCCAAGTGCCGCCACTTCTTCGGATCCCACCTGTGTTCCGTTCTGTGCAGACGTTGAACAAGGCTTGCAGACAAACGTTATGTCCGTTTCACCGCGAATGGCGGCAAAGTACTGTTTTTGTGTAATGCCTACAAAGACAAAACATTTTCCCCCATAACTGTTACGAACATTCAAACCATTGCAGGTTTTGCAACACTGTGCGTTATTAACAAATAGTAATACACCTATAATGTAATCCAATCAAAATTACAATCTCGTGAAATATTTTATTATCTCAATTTAATAAGTTAATTAATCCTAATTAACAAAGATTTATTTAATTTCAATTAACGAAGTCTCAAATATTTATTGTATACTGTTAGAAACGCTTAATTTTATGTCCGGAATTGTGCATCTTATTTTCGGGTAACAATATATCAAATTAATAGAAGTTTACGCACTTGCGTTAAGACCCGGTTTCTCAAAGCAATACTCATTTTGTAAACACATTTTCCATTTGGAAGTTCAAATCATGCTTGTAATTTATGAAGTTGTAGAAATATTTAATACATGAACAAATAATAAATAGAAAATGGAATTAATAAACAAATAAATAATGCATGCACATATTTATTAATAACTATTAATTATTAAGAAGTTAAACAATTAATGAAGATCCCGTTACGTATGGAAAACTTATTGCGCACACAATTATAGGAAAAAAAAACGTATGACAATAATGTCAACGTGAGTACAAATACGTATAGCTTAGCTTAGTATCATATAAAATATGTATTTAAGTATTCCATACTACAGCCTTATCTCTAGACAACCCCTATCAGTAATAGCCTTATCTACTCCTCGATAATCAGTACCCTCATCAGCTCTGAATGACTGACAGATTATCTGTTTATTGTAATTTTAGTGGTGAGAAATAGGGTATTGTTACTGATTAGGTGACAGCTGTTTTCAATATTTTTCATAGCTCATTAAAGGTAAAAAATATAAGCTTATACAAAGTTTATAACAATTAAATAGAAATTAGAATACAAATTAAATACTTTCCACTATTATAAATCAACACGCGAACAATTAAACGTATTTGAATTAATAATTGCAAATTACATATATTCCGATATTGGTTAAAAATACTTGGATCGAGTGATAACAGTATCACAAAAACAAACATTCATCTACATTACAATACAAATAAACAACGTTTATTAAATAACTTCAAGCAAAGCTGGTATATTGAGAAAAGCTGGTATATTGAGATAACTACTTGACTTTATGACCAATCAGAAATAAGAAATACAACACACCACTAACACGATTTCGATTATCTTCACATTAATTAGAAATCTAAAGAGGTCGTTATAATAACATAATACGCGAAAATAGAAAATGTAAGTTTTGCAACGGACACGCTATAGAAAATGAGTATCACTTTCCACTTGTTTGAAATATTATAGTATATAATGATATGAATGGTACTTACCGGTTTCGCATGTTCGGTGTTGCCATTTTTGGCAACTATCGCATTCAATTGCTTGCTGCCTTGGACCCACATTCCTTTAACACAATATACACGGATAATCCATCACAAAAAAAACCCATGAATTCACTATACGTATGTATTCCGTAGCACATATATGTTGATAATGATAACCTATTCTTAATTTAGTCGATTTATATACATAACTAAGAAACTTTGATCTATTATGAAATAACCGCATTCAACAAACATCACCTAATTTTCGTTTTAATTTTCTTTAATTTAACTTACACCTGATTATAAAAGTAAAACATTTTAATTACAAGCTAAATTAACATTCTCCGTTTTGTGACAAACATTAAAGTATCACTGATTAATTATCATACCAATTTAGTTTAATTGATTAATGCTTTGCCATTTTAATAATTGTTAGTTGTATATAAGACCTTTCACACCTATTACAAACATTCATATAACCCGTGAAAAACACCGACCTCAAGTGTAAAAGAGCCATTAAATGTGACAACCGTATATTCAGATTATTAAAAAGGACATAATTATTATTATTTTTACTTATAAACTTCTTATAAACTACTGATCATATTACATCCTTCATCTTTTTCTATATATTTTTTCGAGGCGTGCGAGTTGACTTCGAAAAGTGCGAGTTGACCAGAAATGCCATGCGAGTTGACCAAAAAACGTGCGAGTTGACTACCGTGCGAGTTGACTTAGGTACGAGTTGACCGGCACCCCCTCGAAAGGGTTTGAAATATCGTCGATATATAAACCTGGCGCTTCAACGACACCGAAAAAAGTCTTTCAATCATTCGTTGTAAGGCGCTGAGACGACTGGAAAGTTAATTTAGTACGTTTAGACTTGCGACGGATATGTTGCCTCAGACTTTAAAAATTAACATGGAAGGCGCAGTTTAAAGAATATTATTGGATGTAGACAAAACGATATTTGTGAAAGCCATTAACTGACTGTAACATTATTTTAACAAGATAGTTTTTCGTTTATCATTGTGTTGTAAGAATGTCGTCTGTGATGAAACTAGACAAATGAAACACAATGGGATTTATTTGTGCAATTCCAGACGACATCACCCCAATGCCACCCCCAGATCTTCCCAGTCCACCAATAGTACCGGAACAGCCGCCTCTTTAACAAATTATAGGCGTGGACCAATGCACGTGGTATGTAAATTAATACATTACACAAAATATAATGCATAAGACTTGTAACGTTCCAATCCTGGTTATAAATTAGATTATGCAGAATTACTTATTGGAAGCGTTGGAGACATAAACTAAGTTTCAAACGAACACAGCCAGTAGGTATTCAGATATTTGCATTTTGGTAAAAATATGACTCAACAAATATTTATTAATGAATTATGAATACAAGACGTGATTGCTCTGAATGTGTCAAGTCTCTAAGCACAGGCTAATCAGGGACGACACATTCCGCTTTTATGTTATTGTTCGTTGAAAGGAAGTCTCTTATTAGCGAAAATCCGGTTTCGGTGGAAAGTGTCGTCTCTAATTAGCCTGTGCGGACTGCACAGGCTTATATGAGAAGACACTTTACGCAAATGCATTCAGACCCGTTTTCGCAGAGCGAGCCTCAAATTTGCGCACATGCATTAAGCCACGTTTTCGCAGAGCGAGTCTCATATTTACGTTTATGCATTAAGCCCGGTTTTCGCAGAGAGAGGCTCATGTTAAGTCCGTTAAACTTTATTCGCATATACTCACTCATTTTGTACTTTAATTTAAAAGTGTATATGATGGACGTCTCTCGTAGCGAGTATACCCTGTATAACATGACTGTATCCACCAATGCCGTGGTTAACGTTTTTACTTACGCTTATCATCCCTGGCAGAGTGACATGGCGTTCAATTAGTAGAGGCTATGGTAGCTTTGTCCTCCTTCTGTTTGCCTTTCAGTCTGTCACTCCACACACATGATCCTGTGATAAATAAAAATGTACGGAATATAATTTGATTTAACACGAGGATTATGCACCACGGTTTGTTTTTCAACATGTCTTTTACATACAAAAACAAAAGTACATATACATGAGATACTGTTAACCCCTACTTCTGTTCGTCCGTCCGTCTGTCTGCTCAAATTAACATTTTCCCAAAGTGCATGTAACTTCATCTTTAAGCAACTCCAGTCACAGTTGCGCCTATCTTGTGTGTGGTCTGTTGCGAGAACTCATCGATCTCGAGTCGCTGACCCTCGTGAAACTGTTGGCGTGTCTGTTGGTGTGCCGCAGGGGTCATCAACTGTGTGACCGTGAACTCGAGCAAATGACGTCCAAATGAAATCCGAGCGACTGTGTTCTTAAATACCGCAAATGCGTGGATCGTTCGATTTCTCTCGGTAACCACCAATGTGACTTGCTCATTCAGATACCTTAAATAACCCATTTATGCCTAGTGGACTCTCCCATCCTTCTAAATTGGATCACTTTATTTCCAAAATTAGGGATGTCTAGTATATTTATTTCTATATTTAGAATATTTCTTACAGAAATTCCTTAAAGCAAACAGCGCAGACCTTGATGAGACGCCGCATCATGCGGCGTCTCATCTGGGACTACGCTGTTTGCCAAGGCCTTTTTTCTAGACGCTAGGCATAAATGGGTTAACTAACATACGTTTCGTACATTTTTGGGGAAATGTTGAAACCCTAGCCAGCGAATGTGTAGCACCATACTTGGAATTTCTTATAAAATACGTGAAATCTTACAGTAACAATACTAAATTTAAATTATAAACCTTGCTAATTTATTTAACACGTCACATAAAGGATAACACGAGTTTTATTTAACTTTACAACAGTAGAATTGTATAATGCCCCTTAAAAAATAATGCCTAACAATAAATAAAAGACATGTGTTCATAGATTTTTCTCAAAAAAAAAGTTATACTTACATTTTTTTTTTTTGATGTTGTGTATATCTCCAGCAAACTGTATGAGCATTTTAACACCAACTATATATTCACTGTGTTATTATGTTTATGCTGATTTGTAGATGACAACGTTCTGCTGATTAAAGGATGAAAACTGTCGCCGTCCGGTTAGCATCGTAGACTCACTTTCCGCCTCGCCGACCAGGGTTCAATCCCCACTACCGGCGCATCTAAGTTTTATTTGTATTCACCATACCTGACAGGTGGGAATTGCCACGGTTACTGTTGTTTCCCCCACAACACAAAACCACGCCAAATATCTTTTGCGCCTATATTTCAAAATTCGCAACAACATTTAAGAAGTCTAAATAGTTAATTAAGTAGGAGTGCTGGGACACACTTCGGGTTCTCAACAATGCAGCCTCAGGACCTCATTACCCTCAAAATACAGTACATACATACAGGAACAGTTCCCGATGGCTGCTTCTTTCCCGACATAATTAATCAACTAATGTGCGTTTGTCTTTTCATACATAAGACAAATATAGTTGATCACATTGTATTACAAAACGTAATAATTTACGTAAAAAAATAAAGCGTCTATTATTTTCTGTTCGATGTACCTAATTAGCTATGACACAACGTGCAATGTGGCTGCTAGAGTGTGCGACGCGACGTCAAGGTATAGTATTGTGAAACGCAATCGTGGTTTACAAATGCAAATCAACAGGCACCACCAATCACGCTCTATCTTCTTGTTGCGAACCAGTTCTTGTGAGTGCTTTTTCCTAACAACAGTGGCTGTTTCCCATTTTGAATTGTGATTCGTGACTATTTGCTCTCCTGAATAATTTGGACGTTCCTTTCTTTCTTTTTTTTTTGATCATCTTGCATAACCAACGTTGTTTAAGAGAAACGATGTTATAAATAATACGTTATTCCACGGTGGACTGAGTGGAAACCACACATCAAATATCGCACACTCGATTAATTTTGTTGACCGGTCAAATAGGCCACGCAATTGTATAATACCGTGACGTCACTAGGTGTTTGCTATATTTTGACAGTATGACCCGATGTGTACACACATATTATTACACCGCATTCCCGGCTCGACAGGAGCCAAACGGCTTATACCATAGCCGTGCGGCTTACACAACACCGTGTGTAGCTCCTCCTGCCTGGTACAGCTTGGTGATTATTGGGTTACATACGCCTTCCAACTCCTTCTGCTTGTGTTCATACTCCTGTTTATCGGCCAGCTGGTTGATGTCCAGCCAAGCAATGATCGCATTGGACTTATCCAAGATAGTCTTCTTGTCGTACTCGCTAATCTTGCCCTTCATGTTCTCGTCTTCTACAGTTACCTTCATGTTAAATGAGTAGCTCTTCAGTTGGTTCTTAGTCGTGATGCGCTCCTTCTGTGCATCGTCTTCTTGCTTGTATTTCTCGGCATCTTTCACCATGCGGTCAATCTCGGCCTTGCTCAGTCGACCTAAAAGGAGTGAATTAGAAAATACATTTAGTTTATAAATATCACTATCGTACAATATTGTTGACCAAAAGTTGAGGATTAAATAAAATGTGTCTCAGACATCCAAGGAAAGACTGGGCCATCTTTGGACCGTGAAGTCTTCTGTAACGACTGCGAATGTGGATAAATAAATTCATCATCGTCACACTTCTATTTTAGTAAATGTACATGCAGTAATATTCCTGGACAATACCAGTCTATTCTTATATATTACAAGTACAATTATTTTTTACACATTAATTGTTGCACATTCAAAATAATATAGTCAGGAATGCCACGTGGTAACTACCCTTGTCATTAGTGATGGTAACCTTGGTCTCCTTGCCAGTGCTCTGGTCCGCAGCAGTGACTTTGAGGAGACCGTTCGAATTAATGTCGAAGCTCACATCAATTTGTGGCACACCCCTGGGTGCATGTGGGATTTCGGTCAGCTCGAATTTTCCAAGCAGGTAATTGTCCTTGGTCATGGCTCTTTCACCTTCGTACACCTGGATGAGCAAACCAGGCTGGTTGTCATAGTAAGTGGTAAATGTTTGCGTCTGCTTGGTTGGAATGTGGGTGTTTCTTTTGATTAGCGGGGTCATGAAACCTCCAGCTGTCTCGATACCCAGAGAAAATGGGGCAACTTCCAGCCACAGGATGTCCCGTACCTCTTCCGACTTGTCACCATATAGGATGGCAGCCATTACAGCTGAAAACATACACAAACTAATATGTATGCAGCAATGATGTTTTATTTGCTGGGTCATCATGTAACAAGTTAAGACTATTAAAACAGAATCTTTGGGCTGGTAATAACAGGCAGCTAGTTTTCTATACAACAATTACTTGCATAATCTTAAAAGCAGGTTCCATGGAAGTTAAATGTACCTACCTGAACCATAGGCAACAGCTTCATCGGGGTTGATGCTCTTGTTCAGTTCCTTTCCATTGAAGAAGTCCTGTAGGACTTTCTGGACCTATGGAATTCTGGTGGAGCCACCGACCAAGACTATCTCGTGGTCACCAGCCTTGTCCATTTTGGCATCACGTAAAGCCTTTTCAATCGGCTCAAGTGTGCATCGGAAGAGATCGGCATTCAACTCCTCCAATCTGGGCTATGGTGATGCTTGTGTAGAAATCAACTCCTGCAAACAAACACCAATTTCATTTTATTTCCAAACCCATACATGAAGGACCGAACTAGTATTCCAAGTTTCCACATTTTAAAATTCAGAAGTATTTCAGACATCTAAGGAAGGTCTTAGTCATCTTCAGGCAGTAAGCCCTTCTGAAACGACTGCGAATGTAAATATTAAAATGCATCATTAATACTTCTGATAAAAACAAAACACAAAATGAATTTAAAGGTTAACAGCGCACAATATTTATATATAATACAAACATGTACGGGGACATTAAACCCTCTGGAATGTGTTTAAAGAAAAGAGGTAAAGAATTACTGAGTTAACATACAATCATAGAGGGAATCAATCTCAATGCTGGCCTGTGTTCTAGATGATAAAGTTCTCTTTGCCCGTTCACAAGCTGTAGGGAGACGACGTACCGCACGCTTGTTGTCGCTCATATCCTTCTTGTGTTTTCGCTTGAACTCCTGGATGAAGTGGTTCACCATTCGGTTGTCGAAATCCTCACCATCCAAATGTGTGTCACCAGATGTGGACTTTACTTCAAAAATGCCGTCTTCTATGGTCAGGATGGACACATCGAAGGTTCCACCACCAAAGTCAAAGATAAGCACATTTCTTTCGCCTCCAATCTTAAAAAATATTTCCTTAAATGAGCAAAACTAAACTATTAAAGAAAAATCTACCAAAAAATCAATGTGAATTGAGTTGTCTTTTACAATTCAAATATTGAAATTCAGTGTACAAGACATAAATTGATCCATATAGTTTTAATAGTATATATGATAGGTGCATATTCGGGGGAATATTGGACGTCTTGTAAACAACAGATCAACAATGTGCATTATACGTTTTGCAAGGGAACAGTGAGCACAAGGTTCGGCAATTTATTAATTCTAATTCAAATTAAGACAACAATACATTGCCTACAATTATTTCAACAAATAAATGACCGAAACCATGTCATTTAAGAGGTAATATCACCTTGTCTTCACGCTGTAAAAACACAAATAAATAAGAGTTTTTTTTTACATGCTCCATGAAAAAATATGAAAGTGTGTTTATTTATGTGTCTAGGAAGGACTTATCTTTACACCAAGCAGCTTTTCGAAACAACTCCAAATGTTGCTAAAATTAATCATTGACCATCAGATTTGAACAGCATAAAAAGCCTATCTTTTTGTCCAATCCATAGGCAATGGCAGCTGCGGTGATTGATGAGACGGAGCACATTCATACCAGAAATGGCACCAATATCTTTAGTAGCCCGTCTCTGAGAGTCGTTGAAGTACGCAGGCACAGTTATCACAGCATTTGTAACAGTCTGGAAAATGAAACCACGAATAAATGTAATATAAGACAATTATAAAATATGAAACCTGAAACGGGTTTATTTGGTACTTATTAACCATAGACAAGTATAAGACATTCAGAAGTATTTCAGATATCCAAGGAAGGTCTAAGCCATCTTCAGGCAGTAAAGCCTTCTGTAAAGACTGCGAATGTGGATAAGAAAATTCATCATCAATACTTCTGAAAAAAAAGTCAAACGAAAAAGGTCAATAAAAAAGACTTCTTTTCTTAACTTCTTAAAGAAGCTCAAACAATGTGAAAACAAAACAAACTTATACCCTTTGGTTTTCTTACAATCATGAAATGTGAGCTCATTACATCAACATGCATACCTTGCCAAGGAAAGCCTCTGCAGTTTCCTTTATTTTGTTTAAAACCATGGAAGAAATTTCTTTTGGGAAAAACACTTGCTTTCACCCTTGTAATCAACCCCCAGCTTAGGTTTGCCACCGTCGCTTACTACGTCAAATGGCCAGTGCTTAATATCAGACTGGACAGTGGCATCCTAAAATTATTCGTCCTCTCAATATCTTTGCATCTGAAACAGACAATTTCACGTTGTATTTTCCAATTGTAAATTTTTCAAGTCTTTTTAAAACAGTAAGTTGCGAATATTGGTAAGCCAGTTTCGCATACATTGTTTATTTAACAGCTCTTTTAAGTTGTAAACCGAAAAAATTCTAAACAAAAATATCAACTTTAATAGATTTTTTTTACANCAGTAACGTGATCCAATATGCGATTCATGTAAGCAGTAATGTATGAAAAGAAAAATAGTGTACTGAGCTTTTATAACACAAATCAAACATTTTTGTTTTGAAATTATTTGAAAACAAATATTGCTTTAAAGATATATATTTGTTTTTAAAGACAATACGTTCTTGTCGTCGAAATTCCGGTTAAAAATTAATAACGCATTACTAAACTAACATCATATCGTATATTAACATTTGCCTTACAATGTGCAAATTGTTTATCAAATTGGTGCAGCCAAACCGTTTCATAAATTATATGCACAATTCAAATAAATATGACCCCGCCCATAAACAACACTTCAATGTCTGTTCGTATTTCTTTTACAGTTCCTACAAATAAACCACTATGTACCATCAATGGATATGAAACAAACGCTACAGAAATCAATGTCACCCAGGGCAGTGCCTTTGTCATATCGTGTTCCAGTGAAAGCAAACCAGCTCCTGAGTATACATGGAGATTTCCCGATGGGATTATCTATGGACAGAATATTACACTGGGTGCTATACAGAGGTCACATAAAGGACGCTTTATATTTGAGGCCAGAAACATCATGGTCGCTACGGACGGCACAAGCCGCTCTTCCCAATGGATCCACAATGTCTATGTGGTCGTACTTGGTAAGTTGCTTAGATTTTACCATGTGTCATATGTTTAAACACAAGCAAAGAGGAATATACTTGATGAATGGTTCGTTTTGTTTTTGAGATCTCATTAAATTAAAACATTTCTGAATCATATAGTTGGACATGGCGTATTGTAAGCCTCTACGTTGTAAACCGTACAGTACTCGTCGTAAATAATGGTACTGGACTGTCATATGATTTGTTTGCTTTAGCTGTACCATATACACCAACATACTTCTATGTGAAACGTGAGACAATCACAGATACCTCTGCAATGTTGACATGGCTACCTGCCGACAACGAAGGTTTGCCACAATCAGTTCAACTACGATATCGGCCTTCTTTTGGAGAATCCTGGGGGATTCGTACGCTGAACGAGACCGGTAGAGATCACAAGGAAAGGAATGTAACTTTGACTGGACTTCAGAGTGGAACTAAATACGGTGTGGAGTTGATTGCGTTCAATGAAAACGGTCATTCGAAATCTCTTAATGACACATTCAGAACATTGGCTGCTATGTCAAACGGTATGTCTAGTGTATTTTTGTAATGCAAATCAATTCTAAAATTATAATGCAAGTTTTTAAAACGCTATGGTTAGCTCTAGAGTGTGTACACGCAAACATAGAAAAAACGTTTAATGTCATTCGACATACGAGTACATGTGTGCGTTTTTTTTATCATATTTTCCTCGTTTATCTTTTCAGGGGCGCCACAGACCATGGACATTGTAATAGCCAGAGTAACGCTTGGCTTATGTGTTCTCATTAATATCATCTGAATTGTCGCTATCGTTTTAACAGCACTTCAACATGATGTTATTCAAAAGATGAGTGGTTCTGCCATTAGTGAGTTTAAATGTGCTATTCCACATACTTTATTGTCAAATGTGTGTGTTTTATGCCCCAAAAGAGTGAGTTGAACTATAAAATAATGGTAAATATTATTCACCGGAATTTATTCTAATAGCATTCCGTGCCATGTAAACATTAAATATTAATACAAATTAGGGTTAATACATGTGTATCTGGTGAGGTCAGCTGCGAGATGTACGCGACTAAATATGACATTAAAGCATAACACATGGCATATCAAATGTGTGCACTGTATTGTGATGTAAGAATAATTAACACAAATATGTGTAATATATTGCTGATGATTGACCAAATATCAATTGGCTTTGCGAATAAATTACATGTATTTTAACAGCCACCTAAATCATATGTTTGAAGAACTACAACATTGTTTTATTGTTTTATGCAGTTATTTGCAAATGCAACAATATTCCAGAATAACTTAAAGGAACTGCTATTGCCGTATACAAAACCTATGTTTATCGAATGCAAACCATGCACAAAAGAAAGTCTTAAAAAACATTAAGTCATTAAAAATCATTTGAAAATGACATATATCGGACGTATGATGGTTACTTAATGTGCCTTTCCTGAATCTGAAGTCCTCAAGTATCTCTTTGAGGTACATGGAATATATTTCAATTATCATAGGGAATATATCGGCAAACGCGTTTATTAGTTATATGATGCATGTGCACACACTTTTCATAACATTTTTATTTTGGAAAATTTGAACGCGATATTCTTAAGCTAACCCACTGTTAAATTATAATTTTGGTTTGAATTGTCTTCCTGAAGCAAGACTGGACAATTGTGTTGCTTTAGACATGAATTTGTTTAAAAAAATCCTTAAGTATGTTGTGATAAATTTCAAAATAGAATCCTGTTTCGTCAGTATTTCTTAAGTATAAGCATTGGCTGATGAATACGGGCCCGGGTATTCTATTTATCCCATTATTGTCTCTAGATTGTCTCCTTTACCAAATACAATCAACGAAACAACAAGTATCAATGAAGAACATAATACACATGACATGACCTCATATAACGAAACAATATAACACCATGGTTCTGAACTTGATAATTTAATCCCGGCAAAACTTAAATGAAGCTAAATTTAATCCAATGGGTTCTATATGGTACTCCAAATGATCGGATATTTTCCGAAACCTAACTACCTAAACGAATTCAAACTTTGACTTAAAAAAAAAGTTGTTAAATGTGTCCCGATGTTCTCGTTATTACACAATTTAAATAATCTTGAATACTTGCATCAAATTAAACACAACCGTAAAGGGAAGTAAATAGCATAATTGTATTGACGTACTTAAACGGAATCATCTTTACTTCAATTAAATCTTAACATACCCCAGTGAGAATTGTTTTGTCTCATTTTTTTTACGTCACATATAATTATGGATGTCAAAATACACCACATCTTACGACGCTTAAGTAAAGATCACTCCATTGATTAATTGATCGACCACAATACCAAGTGGCCGTCATGTTTTTCATTAATAATCGCGAAATGAAAAAATCGATCTTTAAATAAATTCAGCAAACACTTATATCCTCATAAACTTCGACGATAATCTGCAATTTAGTAAATAACACATTCTTAAATGTTTTAATTAGCAGCCTGGTGAGATATTCCTTGTTGTACCCATTGACATGTGATTTAATTATTATTATTGTTATACTATTATTCTTGTATTTCGTCAATTATCCTGTTTTTATTTAACCAAATTAACATAAACAACAACACCAATATAGCTTCAGTAGAACATGTTAAATGAATCTATTGTCGAATACGGCTGCAAATTTCTTTGCATCAAGTTGGCGTAATTTGTTTAATTAAAAGAAAGAACATTCTTAAATAACGCATTGAATTCATTCCAATGCTGTTTCGTGTTGTTAACTTGATCACCTTCATCGTTTTCCACCCCACGAGTGGAACAGGTTGCTGTCCGCGCGTACGGTCGTACCCTCGTGTCGTGCGATGAAATCCGCAACATTTAACAGAGAACGGTATATGTTGCGTTTCGGTGGTTTTTGATTGCGTTTCGTGGTCCACAAATTATCGTTGAATTCCGGTATGACGTCTTCAAATGAATCCGAGCGTTTGTCATTAAGTTGTTGGTCTAATTGCATCAAAACACTTTCGATGCTATTGTTAGTATTGCAATGTTTGTATCGGCCATTTTCTGATAGACTGTTTGTTTGTCGAAGATTTTTGTATGAACTCTTCAATGGTCGTCTGTCGTTCTTCATGTTCGGATCTAAGTCATGTGTTCTGAAGGTATTCACTGAGGAGTCGGTACACAATGTCATCTTAGTCCGAAAAGATGTCTGCTGTGCCCGTGAAGACGCCGTTAAATTGAATAGCCTCGTTGGCTAGAATGTTTTGACTGAGTTCATGTAAGCGCGTCTTTGTACATTGATTCTGTTGGAAGATTTGAGAAACCAGAAGCAACCCGATGACCAGGCGATGCATTTCGCACTTGGTGTACTTTACACTCGGAAGTTGAACTGCAAAGACACAAATGAAAGCGATACTTTGAAATAGAATAGTGTAGGGCATCATGGTAGCTGATAATCGTTTCTTTTAAATGTTCACAAAATTCAAAAGTTTGAAATTGTGGGAATGTAAGAGCTGTCAAGGTAATCAATCTATTTTGTGTTATTAATTTGCAACATACATGATTATACAGATTACGAAACGTAACGAATTTAGTCAGTTATATAAACTTGTGTATCAAACATATTCACCATAAATGATATATAAGTTATTTAGGTATATACTAACAATATTATTGATCTTTGCTTCAACATCCACATGCTTATTCTTAGAATGGTTACCAGAACATAAATGTTTGAGACGATGCTATGGTATTTTTGTACAGATTAAAAGGAAGGGGG
>VMBQ01008124.1:20282-41041 GCA_007657795.1 Dreissena rostriformis
TGTAATGCAATTTTTGTCTGTTACTATTGACATTACACTGTTTTTAAACGCTGTAAAGCGTGAAGTGTTCGGTATAGTAGGTCTAATCACGTATAACGTGTAAAGTTTGGAATTTCCCAATCGTATACCTCATTATATAAAACATATAACATATTCTAAGAAACTGTTATTCTAGGTAAAACCAGTTATTTGTGGCTTCCGAGATTCCGAAATTGCCCACTGTTGAGAACGTCCCGTGTGAAAGATATGCCATCAATAACACTTCCTGTGGATATACCGACTTAAAAAAGGTTTATTATTAAACCTCATACTGAACACTTTTTTGTCATGTTAATTACCAACACAACTTGAGATCGCGAATAACATAACTTTTAATCCCGTGTTAATACTAGTTAGTGCCTGCATGCATTCAGGAAATTGTAAGTGTTAGAAAAGAATTAATGGCTGTACGGTTAGCGCATTGGTTGGTACACGCGCTTCGCTCATAGGCGACCCGGGTTCAATCCCACTTCCGGCGAATGTTAGCTTGGTAAGTTGTTGCCAAACCGGACAGGTGGGGTTGCAAGGGGTGTACTCCGGTTTCCCCCCACATCACAATACTATACCAAAATTAAATATCATCTCGTACAAATCTAATGAATCTAATACAAATCGAAATTGCAGCTTGAATTCCAAATTCGTTCCAATGTGCATGAGTCTATTCAAGTAAATAAAGTAGCAATGATGGGACACACTCTGGGTGTCATATCACGCAACTCCATACGCAAAAAGACCTCAAACATTCCGAAATAAAAATAGTGATATTTAACCGCAAATATTATTCGCATATGTTATTCACTATACTAGACAAAGAATCATTATGAAAATGAATATTAAATTTCCAGTAATTCAGATACTATTGAATACAACATTTTTATAAAATCAAAATGTATCTTTACATATCAAGCCATGTTAAAGCGTAAAAACGAATTATACAATTGAAATAGCGAAATCGAAATTACTTTAACAATGGCAAACACTGTAGAAATGTGAAACAAACACATAATCAATCCATAATTTTCACCACCTTCGGTTGAGAAACTCTACAAGGCTTAAGTTCGAACACTTAGTTTCATATTAAGAAGAACAGAAAGCTCGTGAACATTACCACCATCAGAGAAACGAGAGCGCCGAAGGTATTGAAAGTGTATTGGCAAGATAAAAAACACATCTGCTGAAGTCAATGTAAAAAGAACAGTTGACTGAATGAAACTCTAAAAGGCTATCGGAAAATCAGAAATATGAATCAAGAGAGCTTGGTATTTTCCGAGCAAGTAAATGCCCCGATGTAAATGCTTTTTTCTGATTGGCGAAACGTTTATTTATGCTCTTGTTTTAATTAACGTTATCAGTACATCATTATTATTTAAGAGACCGAACGACTTTGACATTCGGAAGCTAAGGTCAACGTTAACCATTTGTTTATCTTGTTTTGTGTGTTACTAGTCATTATATTGTAACGATCGCTTCATTCTCATTTAAGAATAAATGAAGAATTAGTTGCTGTTGTTGTGATGTTGTTGATGAAATATTTACCGACCACGTAACTTACGCAACAAACTAAATGTACGCTGCATTTTGGAGTACACGCTCTGAAGTTGTTTTAAATAATCCTTATTAACGTTTTTGTTTAGTATTTGTTTGATATGGGGCGAAGAGGTATGATCAACAGAAACACAGGTTACTACAATATCGTTTTGTAATAAATCAGGCTCGGCAGGAATACAAAAAGGCTCGACAAGCCTCGAGATTTTTTTTATTTTAAGCCTGACCTGATAAGTAACAAAACAATAGGGCAGTAACCTGTAATTTTCTTTGCATTCTTTATAAGCAAGCGGAGATAACGTTGTGCTTGTAGAATAGTCAAGGCAGACAACTCTTTCATGCGAAGTTGCGAGTGTTTTCCCTTTTTTATAGAATAAGATTTAATTAACCCGACGTCATTGTTTGATAAAAAGGTGCACATGCAAAGCAGTGTCTCTTGGTGTGAAATTACCAATTTATTTTCGGCCGAAAATTGACACTTTCTAATGCAATTTTACATCAGTCAACTGAGTTTGTTCTTCATTTCCGTGATGTTATTCTATATAGTGTAATATTTAAATAAATTATTAATAATTAGAAATTAATATGTCATACTATGTAAAACATTATGTGTACATTTAAAGTTTTTTGTTTTGTTTGTTTAATGATTATAAGATTGAAATCTATTAACTTTGTTTAAATTTGAATCGTGATGCTCTGAGGTTAAGCTTTATTTACGCTTACATGTTTTGTGAACCATTCTGGGCCTAGGTTGAGTTTTGAACTTACCCTTTGCATGCTGGGAAATTTGTCGTCTGCTAAAATGTCGTCTGCTGAATTTCTAAAATTAGCATTTTCTTCGAATTTTTTCAAAGAATACTATCAGAATAGCAAACAGTTTGGATTCTGATGAGACGCCACGTTCTGTGGCGTCTCATCTGGATCCAAACTGTTTGCAAAAACCTTCAAAATCCGGTTCCGGCACTCAAAGGGTTAAAACCAGTTTTACGCTCAAATGGTTTGCATTGACCGTTCAAAGCCGGTGGCCAAAGTTTTTTTTTCAACCTAGTGTGTTTCTTGAGTTATATAGTGTCTTGTCTATCTTCGCATTGTATAAAATGTCTAGTATATTGTTTTGTGTTTTACGGTTTATCATTTGGTTCATTTTCAATATTAAAAAAAACGCATGGTATAATGTGGTATCTCTCCTGCGTATGCACTGTGTGTGGATTTGTTCTTGTTATCTATAGTATTTAAGTAAGTGTGTTAAATAGAAGGGATACATAATCAACTTCAAATCGCCAATGCTCGTTGGGACCTGCAACCAGGATATGATATATGGTAAAGAGAAAGGGTGTGGGTGGTAGGCATAAATTTCTTGTTTTGCCATCTAAAGGGTTTCGTTAATCTAGTTCTACTATGTGCTCCCTAATCCGTGTTTATGACGAATGCATAACCGAAAGTTTTGCAATCGGAAGCACAAACCCACGTTTACATGATGTACATGCGAGTTAGATTCATGCACCTTGTAGGGTTAAGTCACGGTCATTTTTCTTATTAATTATAACGCTTTCAAGTTTCAACAACGAACAACCCAAGAACAAATTGTGCACCAGAGCTTAACCGCAGGTCAATCTTTATACGACATACCGGACAAAAAACATCCTTTTGGGCGTCACACACGGCGTTTAATGTGGCCTTAGTCCGAGATGGATTCACGCAGCTCTCATCGCAATTGGCTGCAAAAGACGAGTTTCAATAAACGGGACTTATTTTCGGGTATAGGCACGTTTCTATGTTGGTGTGTTGATACGTTANACAAACCCACGTTTACATGATGTACATGCGAGTTAGATTCATGCACCTTGTAGTGTTAAGTCACGGTCATTTTTCTTACTAATTATAACGCTTTCAAGTTTCAACAACGAACAACCCAAGAACAAATTGTGCACCAGAGCTTAAGACGCAGGTCAATCTCTATACGAAATACCGGACAAAAAACATCCTTTTGGGCGTAACACACGGCGTTTACTGTGGCCTTAGTCCGAGATGGGTTCACGCAGCTCTCATCGAAATTGGCTGCAAAGACGAGTTTCAATAAACGGGACTAATTTTCGGGTATAGGCACGTTTCTATGTTGGTGTGTTGATACGTTATAACCGTGGGACAATCAACTGAAATAGTAATTCATAAACTTATTAATAAAAGCCGCTACGATGTCGGGGATGGGATCTAACAGAATGTTAATCATGTTTATCAGCAATTGAAAACTTAATGAATAACCATATAAACAAAAGACAAGGAATATTGCAGATTTTTCAGAACAAAATGATTTTGTCATAAGATTAGGGCGCGATATGATATTACATTGTCAGCAACACAATAATTGATGTAGTAGTGAACGTAAAGAAACATGGTGCTACTGACCGAGTATTGCATATGTTGGTAAAACCGACGCTTAGCTAAGCTTGATATACAACAGTATCCCCACTGGACATTTCCCGCGACGCAGACACAAGAGCCTTGGGATCCGCATACGGCGAAAGCGGTGACACATATCCCCATAGATTGATGGGTTGATGCTTGGTCGGCTGAACACAAGAACCGTTTGAATTAGTCGGCCGTTTTAATAATTACGTTAAGTACATTTCTAAATATTCTACACTAATAAATCAAGGCATAAGCGTTTGTTTAATGATACCAGATTTAGAGAACAAAGTATGCAGGCGACAAAATCGACATCAGTAGGTAACTGCACAGTAGTACATCACACGTTTATAATTATATTAGCCAATATGTAGACAATGAAATATATTATACGACGTGTTAACGCTAGAATAATTATCTTCGTATGTTTTTGAGTGTTTGCAACAGACTGAGTGTGCGTTCAAAATATAAATCCAGCGCAAATAAAAACAATTATGTAAGTCAATAAAATACGTACATTTCATTTTTTTTTAAAATTATTTATCGTTCCAGCATCATATGTACGTGTTTAAACTACCCCGTTTATGTATGCTTAACACCGCAAAACATTCAGTATTAAGCTTTCTTTGGAGAGCCAAACTGTACGATTGTATGAATACGCACAAGCCGAATTCTTCGATAATAGTATGGGGTATGAATGTGGGATTTATTTTATAGAGATAAGCGCGCGCAAACAATTATTACGATAACACAATGGTCTGTGGAATCTGGAAGATGTTAGCAGGCTGGTTCTCCATACAGGTAGCTGTAATGAACGAATGCATTTAATGTATTTCACAAGAGGAGTACAAGTCTGGAAACTAAGTGGAATTCAATAATTCATTAGAAACATTTACGTTCTTAGTTTAAATATGGTGTTGAATAATATAGCGAATGCTATGTTATTCTCAAATAATGGCGAAAATAACGGGAATATTTAAATTGATTTGTTTCCTGATCGACACCTTCCATACTTCGTGTAAGTATGCTGTGCTAGTAACAATATGTTAATGTCAAAATTGTTGTTAATGAATTGTGTGTGTTTTAAAACCACTTGTCGGTTGTTTTATTGTAATTTATAACAAAGATAATTTAAAACGTGTGACTATATTTTCATTAGCGCTATTTTAACCCATTTATGCGTAGCGTCTAGAAAAAAGGCCTTGGCAAACAGCGTAGACCCAGATGAGACGCCGCATGTTGCGGCGTCTCATCTGGGCTGCGCTGTTTTCTTAAAGGAATTTCTGTAAGAACTATTCTAAATATAGAAATAAATATACTAGACATCCCGGATATTGGAAATAAATTGATCCAATTTAAAAGGATAAGAGAGTCCACTAGGCATAAATGTGTTAAAGCATATACGTTGACTTGAGACGGATACACATTGACTAAACATTGTGTGTGTAAAATAATCATGGTTTGCAATTTGAGATGCAAGAGGACGATTTGCTCACGTTTTACGTATATTGAATGTATAACTGATTTGATACGTTTAATATAACTATATTTATTAACGCTCATACTTATCATTACTCGCAGTAAAAAACTGATAGAAAACAAAATTGTTTATAATATTTTCAAAGAATCAAAACTTTTTTTGCAAGCGTATGATTATAAACCTTAGACCAAAGTGAACAGTTTGATGCAACGTTAAGTATAACAAAATGTGCAGGTACATAGTAAGCAAATAAGACGAGGTTAATGTAACATATGTTGGGGAATAAAACATGATGTACATGTATAGCCTATTTCATTCGTAGTTGTTTGTATTTGTATACGGTTTATTACCATGTACATCTTACCTGGCACAATTCCAGATGGACTATTTTCTGTTACGCTGACCCCAGACCTCGCCAGTATATCTGTAATAGCAGGCACATCCACGCAGCTCCAGTGTTTAACATCGCCCGCTGTACCAGCACCCAAAGTGAGGTGGTTTAAGATAAGCAACGCACCTGGTGCCTTACCTGTGGATCTTACACATCAGTCTTCCAGCTCGCGTAATGAAACTGTTACATTGAGTTTATTAACACTGGTGCCAGAAAAAATGGATGATGGCTATATGGTGTATTGTGCAGCAGAAAGTCGGGGCTATTCTGCTAATTCTACAAGGAAACCTTTGCTTGATGTTATGTGTAAGTATGCAAAGAACGAGGTAAAAAGGTTTGATTGCTTTATTAAATAGGCATATCGCAGGTATCTCATAATAATATAGAGACACAAAGAAACTTTTCATTTTATATGAATGTTAATTCAATAGCAAGTAAGAATTCATGGAGTCGTAAAGTAAAAAAGGTTCTGTGAATAAGCACTATCATTTTAAAAAAGAGCAGAATTCAAGCTGATAAATACAGTAACGTGATCCAATTTGCGATTCATGTTAGAAGTAATGTATGAAAAGAAAAATAGTGTAGTGAGCATTTATAACACAAATCAAACATGTTTGTTTTGAAATCATTTGAAAACAAATGTTGCTTGTAAGAAATATATTTGTTTTTAAACAAAATACGTTCTTGCCGTCGAATTTTCTGTTAAACAATTAATAACGCAATACTTAACTAACATCATATCGTATATTAACAATTGCCTTACAAATGTGCAAATTGTTTATCAATTTTCTTTTTTTATATACCACATTAATATAGCGCCCTTTTCAAACTCGAGATGTGCGTTTAAAGGCGCTTTACATTTTTCCCTGATCACTGGGTCATAAGTCGTCCGTTTAATATCTTGGCGCAGTATGAAAAACTACTTAACTAACATCATATCGTTTATGAACAATTGCCTTACAAATGTGCAAATTGTTTATCAATTTTCTTTTTTTTTTATACCACATTTATATAGCGCCCTTTTCAAACTCGAGATGTGCGTTCAAAGGCGCTTTACATTTTTCCCTGATCACTGGGTTATAAGTCGTCCGTTTAACATCTTGGCGCAGTATGCAGCCACGGCACGGCTGATTTCCCTCACAGTTACCCATTTATACACCTGAGTGGAGAGGAACAGATGTGGGATAAATTTCTTGCTCAAGGAAATTTCAGTGGTCAGGGCGGGATTCGAACCCGGGACCTCTCGATCCCTAATCCAGCGTCCTACCATTAGACAACTGCTCCCAAATTGGTGCAGCCAAACCGTTTCACAAATTCTATGCACAATTCAAATAAATATGCCCCCACCCATTAACAACACTTCACTGTAAGTTCGTGTTTTTTTTACAGTTCGTACAAATAAACCACTATGTTACATCAATGGATATGAAACAAACGCTACGGACATCAATGTTACCCAGGGCAGTGCCTTTGCCATATTGTGTTCTAGTAAAAGCAAACCAGCTCCTGAGTATACATTCCCGGGTGGTATTATCTATGGACATATTCTTACACTGGGTGCGATACAGAGGTCACATGAAGGACGATTTATATTTGAGGCCAGAAACACCATGGTCGCTACGGACGGCACAAGTAACTCTTCTCAATGGATCCACAATGTCTATGTGGTCGTACTTGGTAAGTTGCTTATATTTAACCATGTGTCATATGTTTAAACACTAGCAAAGATGAATATAATTGATGACTGGTTCATTTTGTTTTTAAGATCTCATTAAATTAAAACATTTCCGAATCATATATTTGGACATGGCGTATTTAAAGCCTCTACGTTGTTAACCGTACAGTACTCGTCGTAAATAATAGAACTGGACTGTCATATGTTTTGTATGCTTTAGCTGTACCATATACACCATCATACTTCTATGTGAAACGTGAGACAATCACAGATACCTCTGCAATGTTGACATGGCTACCTGCCGACAACAAAGGTTTGCCACAAGCAGTTCAACTACGATATTGGCCTTCCATTAAAGAATCCTGGGGGATTCGCACGCTGAACGAGACGGGTGGAGATCACAAGGAAAGGAATGTAACTTTGACTGGACTTCAGAGTGAAACAAAATACGTTGTTGAGTTGATTGCGTTCAATAAAAACGGTCATTCGAAATCTCTTAACGACACATTCAGAACATTGGCGGCAATGTCAAACGGTATGTCTAGTGTATTTTTTGTAATGCAAATCCATTCTAAAATTATAATTCCAGTTTTGAAAACGCTATGGTTAGCTCTAGAGTGTGTACACGCAAACGTAGAAAACAACGTATAATGTCATTTTACAAACGAGTACATGTGTGCGGTCTTTTATCATATTTACCACGTTTATCTTTTCAGGGGCGCCACAGACAATGGACATCGTTATAGCATGAGTAACGATTTGCTTATTTGTACTCATTAATATCATCTGAATTGTTGCTAATGTTTTATTAACACTTCAACATGATGTTCTTCAAACGATGAGTGTGTCCGCTTTTAGGGAACGTAAATGTGTTATTACACTTACTTTATTTTCCTATGTGCGTTTTTGTTGCTCAGAAAAGAATGGATTGAACTAAAAAATACGGTAAATATTATTCTCCGGAATTTGTTTCTAATAGCATTTAGTTCCATGTAAACATTAAATACTAATACAAATTAGTGTTAATATATGAGTATCACGTTAGGTCAACTGCGAGTTGTACGCGACTAAATATGACATTAAAGCATATAACATGGCATACCAAATGTGTACCCGGTATTGTGATGCAAGATTAATTAACAGAAATATGTGTAATACATTGTGGATGATTTGCAAAGTATAAATTGGTTGTGCAAATATATTACATGTATTTTAACACCCACATGAATGATATGTTTGAAAGAATAACATCATTGTAGTATTGTTGCATGCGGTTATTTGCAAATGCAGAAATATTCCAGAGTACTTTAAAGAAAATGCTATTGCCGTATAAAAAATGTATTGCATCGAATTTAAACCAATCGTGAAAGAAAGTCATTTAAATGAAATAATTTGAAAATAACACGTAGCGGACGTTTTATGGTTATATACAAATATTGTTAAAATGAAGTTATGTTTCAAATGTTTATTGATTTGTTTAAGTAAACTGATCACGTACACGTTTCACTAGATGAAAATAATAGGTGGAAATATAAACGCTAGAAAGTTAATGTGTCTTTTCTTAATCTGATGTCCTCAAGTATCTCTTTTTGCTGTACATGGAATATATTTCAATTATTAAAGGAACTATATATCGGCCAACGCGTTAACTAGTTTGATGATGCATGTACACACACTTCATAACATGTTGAAGTTGGTGTTGGAAACTGTTAACGCGATATTCTTAAGCTAACCCACTGTTAAATTATAATTGCGTTCTAAATTGTCTTCATGAAGCAAGACTGAACAATTGTGTTGATATTGACGTGCATTTCTTGAGACTAAAAAGCCCTAAATATTTAAGTAGGTCGTGATCAATTTCAAAATATAATCCTGTTTCGTCAGTCACTGTCAGTTTCCTTAGCGTTTGAACAATTTCCGCTTTAAATACATGTACTGAATAAATACACCCACATTTTTAACCACGCGTTACATGGATGCTTCTTTTGCATGTATGGTTACAACAATTTACAAAAGTTAATACATATTTAATACGTATCAATGTAATATCCATATAACTTACCTATACATGGCGAGTAATGATCAACTGCATAATCGGTCATAAAATACGCATGGTACGTATGACTACAGAAATATACTTTCCAAGCATTGGTAGCATTTCAGTTCCCCAGTCCATGACATTGACGGGAAATGGGACGTGCTTAAATGGCGCCTATGTTTACAGATGAAGCACATTGACGTTTACATCCTTAGCATCAATGTCTTCGAAAACAAGAGTTGTCATGAACAGAAACGACACTTCGCCCGCCAGACAACACTTTGGGAAACAACCTTTTGTAATTTGTTATGATGTAAAATTCTAAATGGCAGTTAATTTAACGAAAAACATATGATGTAATTATGTTAGTGCCATAGAGGGTTAGTGTTTAGGTTTTTTAGTTGATACTTTAGACTTATATGATATATAATTATGTTAAAATTGAGGCAACATGCAACAAAATACAGATTATTGTTATAGGTACTCGAACGGTTTTGCATTTACATGCAATACAGCTCAAAGCTATGTTTCCATCTTTCGCACCATTAGCGTACACATTAATATTCAGGTTACACATAACAAATATCATTTTGAGATTTGCGCGCATTCATCGCGGCCACTGTGACTCGTATTTAGCGGCAAAATCGCTGTTCCGTCGATTTTCATCGCTCGTAGCCTCGAATATGTCGTGCCAGTATATAACACCATTACTTGTATTCGTTCATTTTCAGTTTGTGGTTCGTTTTTAACTATTATTTTGAATTTATTTATGTTGCCGTTACTCTTAGTGCCACGTTGTATTGATGACTTGTTGAAAATATCGCTCTATAAAACATGCGTTTCCTAATCACATGTTTATATTTATTGTTCAACTTGCTACACATGTATTTCATTTGTTATTCACATTGACGATTATTTTATTTAAGTATCAGTTTCTTGGTGAATTTAAATTGCAAGCATAGCCAACGTGTAACAAATGACGAAGAGGAAGAATTAGTAACGTACGTGTGTCCCTGTAATTCAAAATATTAAATGCATGTACATGTGCATGTCATTTTGCATTAGAAAAGAATTGCCCGTTCTCACTCCATTGTCATTGCGATTCAACCGTGGCGTAACCTTTTCGAATAATTACTATTTAATTTCAAATCAATAGTGGTAAAGAACAGGGCTGTATCCCCGCTTTTTTCGGTTTTTGTTCGATGTCCTGCTCCAGTATGCCTTTGAAACGTCCATCGAGTGTGTCTCTACAACCGATCAGACGGCAGCTCGAATAAGGCATAGAGCAAAGTACGGGAGGTGATGATCAGGGACATGCAGATTGCATATGACGCTGCTCTGGTCAACCACACCGAAAACGACATGCAGTGACAGTTAAACTGATTCGCAAAGGCATGCGGCGAGTTCGGCCAGATAATCAGCTTGAAGAAAACACAAGTGATGACTCAGCATACAGAGCCACCACACATCACCATCGACAACACCGTCAACAAGTTCGAATTCCTTGGATCTATCATCACTGACGACCTCTCACTGGAAGCAGAGATAAACCAAATGATTGGCAAGGACTGAACAACCTTGACTAGGCTATCGCAGATATTGTGGAACAACATCATTCTGGCTACACACACCAATACATCTGTGTACCAGGCCTGCATGTTCAGCACTTGTTTGTATGCCAGCGAATCCTGGACATTGTACGCATTCCAGGAGAAAAGGCTAATCGCCTTTCATATGCGCTGCCTCCGACGCGTACTTGGAGTATCATGGAGCGACCGCGTGACAAATAACGATGTGCTGGAGAGGGCAGCCATCGGCAGCATGGCCACTCTTCTCCATCAGCATCGTCTCAGATAACTATGCCATGTGCGTCGAATGGACATCGACCGAATTCCTAAAGACATCATGTATGGAGAGTTTGCCTTAGTGAAATAGCACAACTCGTCGGCCACATCTTCGCTTCAAGGACATCTGCAATCGCGACTTTAAATCCATTGATATAAACCCCAGCACATGGAAAGCGCTTGTTAAGGACAAATGCACGTGGATATGAGCTGTGCATATTTGACTGGTTTGGTAGAGGAGAGGATCCGCCAGCTTACCAACGACAAGCGCACACGGAGAAAGGACAGACAGCTTCGGCCGGCAGCCGAATCGGCTTTTATTTTCGCAAGGTGCGGCAGAGACTGCCACTCTCGATAGGGTTTGCACAGAAACTATAAACGCGGCACAAGCAACCAATCGGCAAAGGTTACCTGCGCTGAATAAACAACTGCGACATCCTCAAGGGAGGGACGCAAGCAAACTGGCTATAAAGACAAACGGACGCCAACAACGACTTAATGTAAGTCATTGTTCAGATGAGCCCGGACAGCCGCCCAGTGTCCACGTCATAGAACAAACGATAACACACAATTCTTTAGTAGCGGCTACCCATATATAGCGGCGGAATGTCGCAGAGATTTCAGCTGTTATTCTATTCAGCCTGAATAGCTGGAGGGTTAGATCTTAAATTTTTAATTTTAATAAAAATCGTTGCAGTTAAGATGAAGTGTATTTTTCGGTGTTGCTGCTCAGAATTTTGAGCCGTGCAATGTTAATTTTACTATGAATTAATTTTAATGTTACTGCATGCGATACTAATTTGTGGTTCTCGTACGAAACGAATACATGCATGACTCGGAACAATATAATCATAGTCAGTGAGTGACGATTGACAACTTTATAATTTGTTAGGTGTAGTTATCGTTTCAGTAGACAAGGCTGCTTAGAAAAATAAGCCAGTGCAACCTTAATACAGAATTATGGATGTTTATAGAAGTAAACATACACATGGCTATTGCATACATAGAACGCGTGTATATAACCTTAGCCTATAAATGAACTTCAATGACACTTTGTCTTGTGTTCACAACAGAAATGTTTTAGATGCCTTTCAATTTTAATATGAATAACAGTGAACAAGCATATACCTGGTCAGTGGTTACACAAACCAGTTATTTCTTGCTTTCGGAATAAGACGAAATCTGAAGTCAGTAAACATTGCTTGAGGAAAACAAGTAGATACGATCTCGTCGGAAAAATGCACCCGGGAGAGATACGAAAAGATGACTTCAACATATAAAGGGACGAAGGAAAATGACATTTTAAAACGAAATTATACTGTCCAAATACACGAAATTGATCCGCTTTTTTTAATATAACTAATTTAATAATTTATGTCGTTTAATATAACTATTACATATAACTATTATCAACAAAGATATTCTTATGCTGAAAATTGACATAAAACAAACTATTATTTGTTTCTGTAAGTTACACGTATTATGTAAAAACAATACTCATCTAGCTTCTACACTATAAAATGAACACACCATTTCATTCAATAACAGCAAAACGATCGGAAAAGTTAATATTAAAATATATATTATGGGTGTGGTGTATGCTGAATTATTAGAAGTGGTTATAGTAGTAGTAGAAGCAGCAGTTGAAGTAGAAGTCAAAGTAGTAGTCTAAGTAGTAGTAGTTGTTGTTGTTGCAAATGCTATTGCCTTTTTTCTTTTCATATCAGTTCACCAGAAACACCATATTTAGTATTAAATCAGATTGATGACTATTACTGAAATATTAAAGATTATTGCATATTTGAACATGGTAGTTAGATGCTGAATAGGACTTTACAACACAACCTAATCAAAAACAACTTGATGAAATATAATAACTACGAAATACATGTAATGCAACCGTATTGAGTTAGTTTGTATTCAGCGTAATGTACGTTTTAAGTGTGGTGAATTCGAAGTTGAATAAAATGGCTAATAAGGGCCAGATACTATATATATATATATATATATATATATATATATATATATATATATATATATATATATATATATATATATATATATATATNTATGTTTATGTTTTATTTGTGTAGATCTTCGAAATTTATGTTTACATAAATATTTCTTAAATACAACAGAACCCATTTTAATGGGGTTATGTCCTTAAGTTTGGAATACATGTTCTGCAAGACCCCACTCACATAACATAACGGTTAATACTCTTCTATAATACTCGGCTGTTGCAATCTTCATCTTAGCCTGCAGCTAAACTCGTTTAACAATTACATCAAAGTAACCATAGACTGAAGCAATCTGTCTAACCAAAGAGGGTTCGCTTTAAGAACAGACTTGACCAGGAGCCCACTTGATGTAGATAAGCAAATGCTCTACGGATCGTCATGGTCCCAGCCAATCACCGAGGACGGTGTCCAGCTACTCGACTGTCTGACGGTACAGAAAAGTATAAGGGAACAATCGGCGATTAAAACGGCATTTTCATGGTTATCAACTCAAACACTTAAATCGACACTGATAGTAAATAAATGCGTTTTGTAAATAATACTAAAACAACTACAAGCAAGAAAATATTCTCAAAGTACGGCTAAATTATGTTTAAATTAAAAGGGTGTATAGGTGATTGGTTTTCCAAATCGCATGTGAACAGATAGAACAAGTTTATAAGTAGTATAAATCCTTAAGGTAGGTAAGGTCATTAAGTGAAAAATACGACAATATTTAAGAATAAATGTAATGATAGTCATAACAAAAAAACAAAAAAAAACGAAGTAAAATGCTATATTCAGACGAAATAAAAAAACATACATAGATACATTGACATAATTTGTTAAAAACTTAATTTTTGTAAATGAAGTTCAAATCAAACTCATTTTATAAACAGCAGTTATTGAGATGTGAAATTCTGTAATACTATGTATACTTTGAAACCATTCGTTATTGATTATATTATTAGAGATTTAAACGTCTAAAATCATCTCATAAATCAGATAAACAGGTTTGAAGATCAAACGATCATATAATGACATTTAGTATATTCTGCAAATATTTCAGCTTGTTTATGGTAAAAAAACATTCATCATTCTGTCATTGAAATTCAAAATATATGCGATTTAATTCGATGTCAAAGCATGCTTTACAAAAAGAAAGTGAAACATATATATTCGATTTCTAAACAGTTTTATTTACACATATAAAATATAACATATAGTTAACAGGATATTTCATTTTAGATTAAAAAGGGGTACGCTTTACGAGTGTGTGGATATGGGTTAAAAGCTCTCATAATATTGCTTATTAACTTATAAACACGGACATTGATATATTCCGTTAATTTATTACGGAAATCATGAGACGATTCCGTACCAGTGTAAACACAAAAGTTGTTTGTTTTGCTGAGTTCCGTTTACAATCAACCAATGACAGATTTAGAATGAATATCGATACATCCCGTCCGATAAAAATTGCTGGTAAGTTCACGATCTCTTTAATACTGAGTTATGCTAACTACAAACAGTCACGAATTATAATTTACTTTGTTAATCGCGTAGACCTTGGATTAAACTATCAGATTAGAGGTGTTTATTTAGGAGGAAGTTCGTGTCTTTATTATTATAGTCTTGATTTCCTTCTTGTGATAAACTCAAAGATGTTCGTAAAAATTTGCTATTGAGGCATACTATATCATTAGATTTTTCGGAAGGATATTTTGGCAATACGGTTGACCCCTATCGCGTGGGTTAAATAAATGAACGATGAGACGTGACA
Source organism: Dreissena rostriformis (assembly GCA_007657795.1). Taxonomy (NCBI): domain Eukaryota; kingdom Metazoa; phylum Mollusca; class Bivalvia; order Myida; family Dreissenidae; genus Dreissena; species Dreissena rostriformis. The sequence continues at coordinate 35,484 of VMBQ01008124.1, forward strand.
TATATCGGATGTCATCCTTATAACACCGCAGATGTCTGATTTTTATTCAAAACCAATACAGAGTTGGCGATTGTATTTGCACCTATATTAGTCGGTTTAAGTAACACAGTAAAATCTTAACATTTACAAAGTGAATGTGTTACTATCGTACCCATTCATGATGGATATCAAGACATTTACATTGTGTTTAATTTTGCTGACAAATGTTGATGGTATTTGTCTTAAGTATTACATTTGAACTCATTTCTCCAGTAAACAATGTTTTATAAAACATATCAACAAAATAAACATTAAATTTTGCTCGAAAACTCGATTTTAATATCGAGCTTACAATATGTGTAACGAACAAAACTGTTTATTGGTGTTAATGAATAAATACTATTTTATATGACATATATTTTTGTCTACTAGGACATGTGTGTCATTGAAAATTGTATATTCCCAGCTCGTTCAAACGGGACATATTTTGCGTATTAAGATTATCACAATATATAACAGTTGAATGTCAATTGTACACCAAAAACTATGCATTATTTGTTTGTGTAACAGGTGCACAGGAGGCTAGAATCTTCCCGTATCCTACTGCAACAGTTTTGGAAGGTCAAAACCTGACTTTGACCTGCACATGGCTTGGTTCAGAAGATGTCGTCGAGGTTATGTGGAATGAAAACGGCAATTTTATGGGTTCTATTTCAAAGAAATGCTATGTGACAGGCGAACTTAGCAGAGCAACCAATTTTAGCGTCGAATGCGGCGAAAACAATTCATTTGCAATAACGCTGAAGAAATTAGAAAGAAACAAACACAATAATGTTTGGAATTGTGTGATCGTAACAGGTGGAAAGAACATAACTAGTGAGAACACAACTACTTATGTTCAAGGTAGGTCTATTAATAACAATCGTGTATGTAATTCATATTACAACTAATGCTTAAGCACATCATTTTATTATTAAGATAAATATATGTTTTACGATCGAGTATTGTTGGCATTTAAAACTTGAAATGTGTGTAATCAAAAAGGAACATACTTATTATATGTATTACTTTTAAGCATGTCTTTTATTATAGATATTTTGATAAACGTATATTAGATTTATGTTCTATAGTTTACGCCATGAAGAGCAATTTACTATACTAGAATTGTTTCTTTGCACATCGTCAGTTGGTATATCCAGCGTAGCGATGCTTACACCATCTCCGCTGAAGGTACTTGCGGACACAAACGTAAGTCTTCACTTCCATACATCATTAGGACGACCATACTCCGAGATGAAATGTGAAACTCAAGGGGACATCGGATACGCCGATGGACAATCCGAGGGAAATTACACGGCCGATGGGATGTCAACCACGATTGGTACACTGACTCTAAGTCCAACCAGGGAAAACAACACTGTCATTGTGTACTGTATCGCAAGCAATGTCGGACCAGAGTTCAATACTAGCGAGGTCATCATCGATGTGTTATGTATGTAAACAATGTGCGTCATCAGTTTGTGTTTTGTTGTATCAGCTTAACTACATATTATTCATAGACTCGAGTCTTCATGTTTACTTTATACATAATCCTTATTTGTCAGATTAGAATACTATTGCTGGGAACGCGTCTCGTGTAATAAGGCCTTGCCTCATACACTCATGCAATTTTAAAGTGCAAATACAAGGGAAACACACTTTGTCTGATATAGATTCGCCAGAGGAACCCGAATGCCAGAACAGAGGGGAGATCGTGAAAGGTGTCATAGTAATTCAAGAAGGAAATGAACTGTGTGTCACTTGTACAAGCCGAAGCAACCCTCCTGCCTATTATTACAATTGGACAACCCCAAAGAACATGACTATTGTGAGTAGCAACTTCTGTATACCCCTCGCACAGATGGACGACAATGGTCTATACCAATTGTCTGTTGGGAACATCATGACACCGACGTATGGTTTAGCAGTTGAAGGACAAAACAGTACAAGTTTTACAGTCGATGTGCTTTGTAAGTGGAAATTATTAGAGAGCATTTATCAACATATTTAGTTTGCTTTGTTTCAAGTTTTAAACAGTAACAATATATTGTATTTCATACAGGTGTTAATTATTCGTGTATTTTCAAAAGGGCAGTTGCTATAAGTCTAAGATTTATTCTGTCTTGTACAAAGCAATAAATTGATAAATGTAATTGTCTGTCCATTCGAATATCAGCTTGAATATGTCTTTTATATTACCAATTACCAACCATTAAACCATAACTCAGATCCACATACCTATGCTCATTAGTTTTGCCTGTTAATAAAACAATCTCAATAATAAATGTTTTGAAAACGGAGCCTGTCACTTATATTTATTAACGCAAAACAGCATAATATATATGTTATCAATTAAAAACAACACTTTTGTTTGTATATTACAATTATGGTAAATATTATATAATGAACATAACTTTGTAGGGCCAGTTCCACAACCACAATCAAATCAGACCCTGTGGATAGCAGGAGGGGTTATTGGAGGTCTAGTTGGAACAATCATATTTGCAGTGATAGCTATCTGTATCCGGAAAAATATACGAACTCGCAAGAATGGTATGTTACCTTGTTAGCACAGTTGTAAAATGCGTGTACAATTATCTTTGAACTAATGTTGCAAATTGCAAATACAAATATTTATTAAGCAAAAACGTTTGCGAGTTACGTTTTCCTGTTTCTGTTCCAGTGTCACCACATGAGTAACTGGAGGAAGAATTGTTGATGGTATTGTTGATGGTGTCATGTGACCACAGAAAGTGCAAGCAGAGTTGCACTTGGTTCTGAAATCAGATGTTAAGGCCTCTTTGTATATTGCTTTTATAACAAATTTATATCTCGTATTCATACAAGTTTTAGTCGTAGTCATGCCTTAAAAGGTAACAAAGGTTTATTATTTATACTATATGATAACATTATTTAACAAAGAATTTTATTTTAAGTATTTTAACTATTTTGCTTGAGAATATGTGTGTTCGTGTAAACTTATGTTTTCCTTATGTTAATCATGAAAGTAATGTAAAAATGCTTTCATACAATCAAAAGTATTATTGCTATAGGGTAATTGCATATATAAATATATAACCATGTTATGCAAAGAGTGTTTGTATCGTGTGTAAACTATTATAACATATTAATGATTCATTCGTTGTATCCGGATGTGATTAATACTTTTACTGTGTGCGAATTATCCAAAACAATAAATGCAATTTGGTAGTGGCCTCTAAGTCTGTCATTGTCTTTAATCAAATAACAAATTAGTACAGAAATCTTCATAACAATCAAACATCAATGCTTGTAGATGACCCTGTAAAAAATGCGTTTTGCAAAATAAAGGAATATGTGTAGGTATATTATTTGTTCGTTCATCAGAAAGTCCGCGGGCGTTTGGATGGGTGATTTTTTTGTTTGGAAATCTGGCTTTAGAAGCGGATGTTAAAGTCGTTTTGCTTTTAGAAATTCACAACTAGTTATTATATTAAATTTTTACAATGAAGCCATACATGACCATGCAATATTGGTGACAATATTCCATATGTACCCTTACGTCTTATCAAATTTTCTCAATAAAAATAATAAGAACATCATTCATTAGCCGTTAAAGTAACGCTGGTCACTTTAGGAATTATAACTGAAAGATGTTTGTGTAATATCGTCTCATTTTGTAAATGCCCGTAACTCCATATATGTTTCGAGCATGTACGTTGGCCTACGAAAACTGTCAAAGTGAAAACAGGAAAGCGACACACTTACTCCAGTTACTCGGTGAATGAGTGATTTAGTTAGTTACGTTTTTGGAGCTAATTTCAAAATACTTTTAATCAATTAATCACAACCGTAAAAATAAATCGCATCTTAACTCAATTAAACTCTTACATTCTGCAGTGAGATATCTTTGTCTTATTCCAATTAACGTCATATATTTCGAAATTCAAACTCACACACTCGCAAAATGCGAGTTAAAAATATTTTTTGAAAGAACTGTATGTTGCTGCTGGAAAAAAATGCAAGTAAAACATTGAGAAAACACTGAAAATCTCCATTTAACTTTGTAATCTGTCAATTTCATTGTTACCCTTAAGTAAACAAAATCGCATCTATTTCGAATGGAAATAATCACACATGCGAGCGGGTAACTAGCGGCCCCAAGTCAATCAGGTCTCATATTCACCAGCCGATTCTTAGACTTAAGAATAAAGAATAGACTTAGACCAAAACAATACATCCACTGTTTGAGTATAAACATGCTGCCACTGGTGATTATGTCATTTACAAAATGTTCTACACGAAGAACTAGTAGATAGGAGTGATTAATGCCAAGAATAACTCAAAATTGAAGAAGTTTTTGAATATTCCAATTCATATAATATTCTTTATTTTAAGACTTAAGTCTAAGAATTGGTTGGTGAATACGGGCCCCGGTCTTATGGGCAACATGCATTGTTTCACAGAGAATGTCAGTATGTGTAAAACTTTACTCCCTGTTAAGGTTTTTGTGAAAACTTACCTCAACTCTCGCATGAACAAATTGACAATTAGAAAAAAAACAACCAACACCTTTCATAACCTGATTTTGCTATTTGGGTCTTATGCTGGTTGATTTGGTTAATGTGATATGGGGCTGTATAGACTAGGTACATCACGGATGTGGGTCGTCCTGACTGAGAGGTGTTGTGAAGACTTGTACACATTTAGACCTAGGCATACGAGTTCGTAACAGTTGTAATTGTTAAATAATGATAATAAAAGACAGCAGTTTTCCAATCGTATTATTACTTTGTCGTTAAATATGTTAAAATGATGTAGTTAAATTAAACTTAATTACTGTAAGAACATGTGATACCAAACAAAGGTTTAAACTCCATTTAGAAGAGTTTGCTTTAACTTAATAACATTGCAAGTAAAACACATTTTTTGACGTTGAAAAAATAAAGTACTCACAACAATATACCAATGGCAAAAATATTGAGGTCTGATATTGATCTCAAAATAGACGACACCTTTCAAAATATCATTCGATTGATTAATGTATCGACCACAATACAAAGTGACCGTCATATTTGCCATAACCCCTCGTGAAAACAAAATCGATTAAAAAAGCAAAAATAATCTTTGATTTCGTACTGACTTTAACATTTGTGGAATGGAATACATGTATTGTATGCTTTCCTTTGGTTTATAGAGAAATAGCAGTGAAATAAAACTGATAATTCACTGTTTCAAACAGTGAAAATTAACAGTGAAAATTATCTATTCATTTAATTGTTTTACGAGAATTTTATAAAAAATAACCATCTGTAAGAAAGAATCGTGATCATATACAAAATATATTTTCTATAATTATACGTGAATTAAAATCGATATTCCGCCAAATTTAACAAACATCCTCTATATAATAATGTTTTATCCCAACATTTCAAGGGGTCTCTCACACACATAAGTAAGGGTATTTGATATTACAAATGTTATTCACAGATGAGCTCAAACTAATAGAAAATATTCTTATAACGTTAAATGGATTAATGGATTATTATTATTATTATTAT